>DWAJ01005056.1:0-12025 GCA_018238005.1 Eurema mandarina | reverse complement strand
ACGAATCTTTAGCGCTTAACGAAACCTGCGCAAAAGTCAAAAAGAAGATATCGGGAGAGCGGTGCGCGAGCGTAGATTGGTTGTCCCAGTCGTGTTGTCTATCTCGCACCAATACGTCTTTTACGAGCGCGATTCTACCGATGCGCAGCTATTCTCGTCCAGCGCTAAACATAAATGACGCGTTCTATAACTAGTCGTGTTCCTCGGTTTCACCTTCGTAGTTTTCTTTTATACTGGGATAAATAGAAACCTTTAATTTAATCCAGGATCTAGTATACCTGCATATGAAATTTTAAGCACACTCAATAAGTAGTTTTTACGTGGAACAAACACTTCATACAATACATCTTTACAAATTTCATGTTTGTATTTTATTAGTATTAATTAGTAAAAATAATTATTTAAATTTATTTAATCATAGTTATGTAGTTTTAATTCAAGCTAACACCTAGATTATTCTAGATTCTAAATCAATTCAATCTTCATAAAATTAGCATTGCTGAACACATTTCAAATTCAAATTAAAGTAGAAATGCATTAGTTTCAACAAGTTGATTTGTATGTTGATTTTTTTCAAGTTTTACCAGATGGAAAGGCATAATCGCATGTTAATTAGCATGACGAATGCGTTGCTGGCCTATAAAATGGGAAAATAGAAAACAATATATTCCGCTGATATTAAATTACTTTATCGATTGTAATATGTTTTTAAAAAAGCCGTATTATGAAAAACCTTCCACATCTAACTAGCTCATACTTTAAAGTTTTATAATAAAATATGGTACATACATCAAAATGAAAGGTACCATTATCATATATCATATATAAAAGAAACACAAACAAAAATCCCACAAGAAAGTTAAAACCTTTGTCGGTAATTGGCGACCGCTCGAACACATCCTGATTAAATTTTCTTTGTAGTCTTATCCATTGTTAGACGAGAAAATCCTTTACAAGAACGGCGAACGCGTTGTAATGGCAAATCGTCCGGGGACTGCGGAGAAAATGTTTTACCCACATATTCGTGTTGAAGCTTATGCGCAGCATTTTTCCATTACAGAGCATAGTGCGACATTTCGGTGAATGTCAAATTAAAGAAAAACATTTATTAATTTTCTGCCACTGCACATATCATTGCACGCTTCAAACGAAAGTACTAGTTAGTACTTTTGAAAGTGCTTGATATATAAATAAAGAAAGATGTAGTTGAAACATTCAACGTTAAAAATTATGCCGCATAATTCCCTCTAGATAGATTATGGTTCCTATAAGGGTTTCTACGAATAAATTCAAAGTCAAATCAAACATATCTTTAATAAGCTGTTTTTAACAATTCTTTTAAAATTAAAAAGTACAAAAGGTACCTTTAACATTTTATTATACAATAAAGGGGGTCACTGTCTTGCGAGCGATACATTCGTTAAAATTGTGGTTTGGCATAGGTTTGAAAAAAATTAAAATCCATTGAGTACACTTAGAGACAACGTCGCAACTTAAAGACCTCTTTATTACATTTGTAAAAATTTATCCAATTAAAACCTTGTGGAACAGTGTAGGAATTGATAAAATAGATACTGAGAGATATCGAATAGAATCGAGAATCGATGAGAACACAATATAATTATGTCTCATCCGATAAGTGATCGCATCATTACCAATATTAATATAAGTTGGTCGTACTATTAATTATAAGAAAATATTTCAACCCATTTTTATTTTTCTTTCATTTATTTCGTAACTGATTTACACAATATATATTTTATCCTATCTTTTTTTCCTTTTGTCACCAATCCTTTGCCTTTTCCCTATTTCAAAGTCTTGAGGCATTTAGCTTTGTTCTGTTCATGAACGGAGGAACACCTTCTTATGATTACTGGTTGAAATGTTTATCTACTTCACTATTATATTTTTGTATATTTATTGTATCTTGGTAATTTATTAGAATGTCGACAGCTATTTTCCATTCCATTCAACTCAGGTACATTTAAATACATTAAAAGCTAGAAAGCTAAGGAAGGCTAGCTAAGCTTAGGCGTTAAAAGGAATAAATAAATAAATAAATAGCCTTTTCGTCTCATGAAAAAGTTAAAGTCTACTCTATCATAAATCAAATACATGACAGATATGATAGTATCAGATAAAAATAATTAATGATTAGTTCGTTGGAAAATACGTTTTGATAAAAAAAAATATTATCACATAACCTAAAAATGCCGAAGTGCCTTTATATCCAATAAAAATTTTCTGCGCTGACAGCGCTGAATCGATTCAATAATTTTAATTATTTTAATTTACGAACTTTTACACATTGAGTATGTTAGGAATATTATTATTATCATTTAATCTACTACATCAAATGTATGTTTAGCCACACTCATACCGCTAGAAATGTATGAACCAGAAAAATGTACCCATTTAAAACTTCACTTATATAGATAATAAATTGTCTTGGCAATTTCGAAATACGCATTTAATATTGCTATATAAACGGCCGTTGCTTTTTGATTTTTCCACCACTTTAAGGAACCATAAGAGTATATTATTTAAAATTAAACTCATTTAAACTCGACACTGGACTCGTAATTGAAAAAAGGCTTTCAACAAAGACGCACAAAAAGTGATGTTTTAAGGATTTCACTATATTCTTTTAATAACGGAACCCTAAAAATAACCCATGCATATATGAATCTGTCTTTCGCAACCACACATTACAATTAACAGGAAAAAAATATCATACAGCTAATCGTCTTCATATCTATTTAATCGATTGATAAATTTCTGTATAAAACTCTATAGAAATCAAAGTAAAGTCTATCTATTATCTACTATCCTTAACACAATGAGGCTTGTTATCTTTGCTGGACTTTTGGCCGCAGCGTTTGCTAAAGTGCCTATACATGGAGCCTACAACTACCACGAGAGCATCGGTATAGCTGAGGCGAACAGGATCAGGCAAGCTGAATCCGCTCTTGACTTCGATGGTTCTAGAATCGTTGGCGGCAGACCGTCTACGCTCGGAGCTCATCCTCACTTGGTAAGAATTATCTGTTTCAATAGATCTTTATTCAGTTAAATAGTTTCTTTAAATAATGACTAAGTGTTATAAAGAGTACCCAAAGCTAAGCAAATGACATTGAGCTTCTAGATTCCAATTGTACTTGGAGTTATAACTAAAAAAATAATTTTCCCTTTTCTTATAATAGTGTCCATGGAAGTGTCATAGCTATTGCAAGACGTATGCCAATATACAATCTATGGTAACATTTTTTGGGGCAACTATTAATGCATAAATTTGCTTTATACGAAAGAAGAATTCAACGTAAATATTTAATATTATACCTTTATGTTGAAAAATCCTTCTATTATTTAATGTTTAACATAGCCACTGCTCAGACAAATGCGTTTCCAACACACTATTCATAGACTTTAAAATATTTGCTCTTCTTTGTCTAAACTATGTGATATATTTAAAGTATAACGAATTGCAGGGTGGCCTCGTAATTTCTTTGAACACTGGTTGGACATCAGTTTGCGGTTCTTCTCTGCTATCCCACACAAGCGCCGTGACTGCCGCCCACTGCTGGTACGACGGCAGTAGCCAAGCTCTTCAGTTCGAGGTCGTTCTCGGCTCCCTCACACTCTTTACCGGAGGCACCAGAATCATAACCCGCAATGTTGAGATGCATGGCAACTGGGATTGGGATTATGCTCATAATGATATTGCTATAATCAGAATCAACTGGATTGGGTTCAACAGTTAGTAATTAATACCTTTACTTTAGATCTGATGTTTTAATTTTCTGCAATTCAAATATGTCCATATTGTAGAAGAATGTATTATAACTGATTATTTATTTACTTACCGAGGATAAAAGAATAAACCCTAACCTTATTTTTAATTGTTTCTGAATTTACATAAAATTACCTCAATGTTTGCTTTGTCTTTTAGATTTTATCCAACCAATCAGCCCAGCTTCTGGATCTAACCAATACGTCGATACTTGGGCCACAGCAGTTGGTTATGGCAGAACTTCTGACTGTAAGTATAGAGTTATAATATTAGCAAGCATGCCTTTAAAGTATCTGCTTTGGATGTTAAATATATTTGACGTCACATCTTATAATTCGATGCAGCTGGCTGCAAGCATGAAAAAAATATGACTTATGCAGCTTACCTATGTAGTAATTACTTAATACTTGGGCCCGTTGACCCCGAAGTTGGTCTTAGCCTCCAATACGAGAAATCGCTATTTTTTCTATCCAGCGTAGTCTTTCGCTTTTTGTTTATTCTTAAATCTGTTTGTTTTCAAGCACAAACGGGGGTACCACGGAACACAGTACAAAGGGACGTCAGTCTCAGGGTAATCACCAATGCTCAATGTAGGATCACCTTCGGACCTCTGGTTATCATTGACTCCACTCTCTGTGTGAGCGGGGAAGGTGGCAGGGCCACGTGCGGTGGTGACTCCGGTGGTCCTTTATACGTTGGATCAGGGAACGAGAAACGTTTGGTAAGTTTGTTTATGAATTAAGTAAAATTCACCCTGATTGGGTTTCTTTAAACACTGATGAATTGTTGAAGATTATTTTCAATATATTTTATTTATTAATTTTACACTTCATTACACCATAATAAGAAAAGAACACAGTACAAACTAATACAAAGTACAAAATTAGGCGTAAAAGGCGGCCTTATCACTTAAAAGTGATTTCTACCAGGCAACCTAGTAAATAAGCAAAGAAAGAAAGAACGGGTAGGTATACAGGTGCAGAAACAAAGATATTATATACATATTATATAAATCCAGTACATACACAAATATATAAATATGTATAAATAAATTTTAATACCTATAATATACTATGGTATTCATATTGTGCATCGCATCAAAATTTACATGCTTTCTTAGATATCAATTTTTACACACGTTAAATATATGTTAATAATAAGAATACGTTAAATATCTTATAGCAGCAACATAATCGGTGGACTTGTGTGCGTGTCATCGAACGTAATTTTTATACTTACATATTAACAGTTTTGGATTCACTACTACGAACCGATTATTAAGGGACTATCAGACTATGCGTAATACGCCTATGATAAATTCTATTTGCAGATCGGTGTGACGTCATTTGGCACAGGCTCTTGCGAAGGCGGTAGACCAGCAGCTTTTGCCAGAGTAACCTCTTTCTACAACTGGATTTCGGCGCGAATGTAAATAATACAGATAATAAACTTACTTTGTTTTAAAGCGTTACTATTATTTATCTGTTAATTTAGTAAACAAATATTTTTAATAATAACTAAAAATATGGCTTGGTAGTTAATGGTGGTAAATGTTTTGTAATACCAAAATGTAATATCAAAAGTGTTACTGTACATAGCCTAGTTGAATAAAGATATGTTTGACTTTGACGTATACGATAAGCCGTCTATCCTAAAAATACAAAAATATTGTCACAGGCGATACAAAAATTGGAAAAATCCGACCTTCCATAATACTGCAATAACATTTGATCAGGAAAATAAAATATAACTCGTAACTTCGCGTTTAATAGTGATGGAATCATCAAATATTGATATGAAACCTCAGGGGTTCATTTAAAATTGTTTGATTGAACGCAATTCATTAATATTATGACTCATTTATTTGATAAATGTGTGCTTATTATTCATTTTGAACTGTATAAATCGTAATTTATTAACAAGGTGTAACTTATAAATGCATTATGATTATCTCTCAGTCATTTTATTACGTAGTAATTTTATTAATAAAATAGATATTAAATGTAAAGTCAAATGCAACCTAAGTAGAAGGCCACCAGCGGCGGAGAAAGAAAGCATTATTTCATTTGTTTCTATATTCTATATTTGTTCGGATAAGGATATCGTATATCGTAAGGATAGTACTATCCTTAATATTACTAATATTGTACCTAAGTATACACAAAATATGCGAAGATTAGACAGAATATAAGGTAATGTTACTTACATTAGCTTACATTCATACTACTATATAGATTAAGCTGAAATTTGACACATAGATCGATTATACTGAGACGACATTATTGTTGGTTTTTTTTTATTTATCGATTTTACTTTGGTAATTACAGCTGCAATGCTGTTTTAAACAACTCCAAGATCTCTTAGATCCGCATGCCAGATGTAAGCTAAATTAATTTAGGGTGAAATAGCAACAAAAATCCTTAATTATACTAGTAAAATTTGAACAATAAAATAAATTATGCACACATCCCGAAACGAGACTAATAAATAATGCGCAGTTTTGAAAATGTCAGAGCTTAGCGAAATCCAAATTTATCGTACAAATGTGTATTTATTAACGGGACGGCAGAGCCCGATCGTGTGACGTCATTCTCATTTGCTGATATCCAGTTAAAACTGGATTATTATCCCGTTTTAAAGCAGAATAATTCAAATATTAGTTTTGCTGTTGACATACATTTTATACTTATGCTCATTATACGGACTAAGGTCTCTAAAAAATAGACATATAGGTACCTAAACCTTCTGAGATTTTAGATTTATGATAAGTTTCTGTTTGTCGGTAAATAATCACATATTGTCGGTAAGTAGGTAGTTGGAGTATGTAAAACAATAATTTATGGCTGACTCAAAACTTTTCGATATTATAAAAATTAAATGTGTTGGTAAGCGTTGAACCCTTTGACATTATTTTTTTTATAATCCTGGAGGACGGTTCTTAAGAAAATTATAGGCGTTGGGTAAAAGTTTTCGGGTAGGATTAGTATATCGATTGTTTCGGGGTGCCTGTGAACCCGTCTCAAGGTGTCTGCAGGATCATTCTGGGGGTTTTTAGTCGGTAGTGGCTAGACGTCATGAGCGAGCCCGACAAAACGCCACCTTCCCCATCGGTGGGCGGGTATCCGTAAGAGGATTTTCCCCCGGGGATAAAAAAAAAAGGATTAGTACAGCGTGAACGAAGTCGGGTGATTTATAAAAACTTTTTCGGGTATTTAATAAAAAACAATTTAGGGTAATCCTGATGAAGCCAAAATATAATTATTATCCAACATATTTATTTATTATGGTAGGCATCGCAAAAGCAAAGATCCAAAATACAATGACCTCGAGTTCCGAAAGTTTTCAAACAATAGTCGTTGCAATAATATTCAACGCAATCTGAAATAAGAATAGTATATTATTAGGCTTCAAGAAAATCAAATGCGTGAATCTTTTTAAAAGGTCGGCAACCCAATACAGATATGTCAAACTCTGCGAGTGTTCATGGGCGGCAATGACCACTATCTATCAGGTGCACCATCTGCTCGTTTGCACGTATGTTACAAAAAAGGTAAATATATGCAATATTATAGTAATCACGCACCGCTTTTAACCTTCCTTCCTTTACAAATACGACTTGGAGACCAAAAACCTTCAACATTTCCTTTAAAGGACGACAAAATACTTGTGACAACGCTAGCAGTCATGGGCGCTGCTGATCACTGACCATAGTTAATGCGCCTTCTCGTTTACCCATTTTTTTTAAATCAAGAGACTCATTGCGAGACCATTTTAAAGAAATTGGCATCCTTACGGTCCCGTCACAGTATATTTTTAATAATATATTACACGTGCACAAGAATGCCAACACGTACACAAAGAGAGGTGATTCTCATCAATACAATACGAGACACAGAGATGAAATTATTGTTATGCCTGCCTTTCGCCTTAGTAAATCATAAAACTCTTTCATGGGGCAGAGTATACTATTCTATATCTAATATCTAATAATCCTAAGAGCGTCAAGGATCTGAATTATTCCAAGTTTAGAAGTTTTGTTAAAAAATGTCTCATTAAGAAGGCGTACTATACATTAAATGAATATATTGAAGACAAAAACGCTTGGAATGATATTTCTTAACGCTCGTGGGACGGTGACCTTTTTTTCATGTATAATTGTATAAATATTATAATAGTTGAATTTTTGTTTATATTCACAATTGTATGTTCTTATTTTAAAAAGAGTGACTCTCAGAGTTTCTTGCCGGTTCTTCTCTGTAGAAACTGCCTTCTGAACCGGTGGTAAAAGTTTTGTAATACCATGACGATTCAAAAGTGTTACTTTATGTAGCCTTTGAAACACAAAGTTCCAGTTTCCAGTAAAAAAGTCAGCCCTTTCATAAATTCTGGACTTGTGTACCAAATTTCATGAAAATTAGTTCAGTAGTTTTGGCGTGAAAGCGACATAGAGATACTTTCGCATTTATAATATAACTTAGTATGGATTACTTACGCAAAGGTGGACGTGTCAACGCCCTATCTGCGGCATTAACAGCCACAATGATAGCGAAAATAGTCAAAAGTACTAGATACTTCATCTTCAAAGAATTTTTGATATCGTCGCAAGAAAAGTGTTCGCTATATATAGGAATAATGTTTGAGTGATGTCGTCTATCTTCCTCAGTCGATAATCGTATATCGAGATCGATGTTATAAGATGAAAAATAATTGCAAGTGATAAAAAGTGTCCAATTTTTTCATGAAGGATCTAATGTATCTTCATTCCAAATTGTTGGCGAAATTTGAATGAAGAAACTTTGAATGAATGAACATGACCATTGGATGCGTGATGTAGTGTTACATGTATTTTTTCTTTTTTATGTGGTTATCTGAGAAAGAGATCACTTGATGGTAATAAAAAATTAACGGAGAACCGTTAACAGTTGCATAGCTAATTGCTTCACGACTATGTACCTAGTAAATGTTATTTTTTTTTCTTATAAAAGGCAACGGACACGATACAGGAGGTAGGGAAGTGAAAAATAATACTTTATAAATAATTCCACTATATTTTTGCCATAAATAATATCGACATCGAACATCACTAATTTTCCACAAATTTCTTACAGTTTATAACACATTTCACACTTAATTCAAAGGTGTTAAATGTTTTTATTGGAATTAACCGTTTAATTTGCTAATTAATCGATTAATTTCTAACATTGTCGTTTTAGCTTTAACGTGTATTCATTTCATTGAATAATCGTTGGATTTGATTTGTTGTTTTTTTCTCGCTCAGATGCCATGGCAACATCTCTGATAAGATGCCGTTATTTGAAGGTAGTCGGAGTTTTATCTGTTGGCGTGTGTTGCTACAAAAATCAACTTAATTAAAATCTTCCTTGTTATAATAATTAGTTAAAATGGTAGCGACACAAATTAATAACTAGATAAGAAATATTTTGTTAATCTTCTTTATTCCTAAATGTAATTTTATATCCAAACATTTTTATACATCCAAACTTTAAATAGATATAAAACTAAATTTGAACTTTAAATCTAAGTATGAAGTTGAGAAAATGCCTAGAATATTCCAGAACTAAGCAGAAAACAGATAGAAGTAACTAACCTCGCCTCTGTAATTCCACAAAGCAGATATAAATTTATACGTCCGTCAAGCTGCAACGTACTAGTCAGAACAGATTTACGAGAAGTTTCCATCAAAGTAATTCCGGCAACTGGCGATCACCACTTCTATTCAATTAAACTTTCGGGAAGCAACGGATAAACCGAATTTGCCGCAAAAAAGGAATCCATTAAACTTAGGTATTAGATGAAAGCAATTTTCTACTTCAGGGTTAGCAAATCCCAATGTGTAACATGCTGTTCTTTGAATTACTTATATGATAACGTCACTAACGTGTTTTGACACGATAGTGATGATAAACCGAAGATCTATGCGAAATTCTGTAACTCTTTGCTGGACTAATCATCGTTAGGTACTTAAAACTGTTTTGGAGTGTACATTGGATTTCATCAGTGACATGCTCAAAATGTGTTGCATGCCACTGATTTCGTTCTGACCTACTTTTTATATTGCAAAGGTGTCATATTATATTTTCCTTTAAATTATTAAAGTCTTAGTGATGTATGAGTGGTAAAACATTTACAACTTTATGTCGAAATACTGCAAGCTGCCTGCATTATAAATATAGGGTAAATTATTAAATGCAGTATAAAATATTTAGACAACTCTGCTTTGATAAAACAATACTGGGCGATAAATATTTATTGGCCTTATAAAGTGAGTATCAACTTTTTGCTCCTCCATAGTTTTATTTCTTTCACAAGATAAACTTGAAAAGTCAAATAACTCCATATTTTAAAGCACATTTCAGGCTCGGAACTCTATCACAATTGAAATCATGCATAGTACATTAAAGCTGCAATCTATCGTAAAGAGGAGGCATCTGTCCTAATTATTTTTAATTAGTGAAAACCTCGGAAAGTTCTGTGAAAGGATTCATTTAAATTAGTTGGCGCGGCTCCCGACAACAAACTTATTGGTTTATTTCGCGTCGTTGAAAACTTTAATCGGAATTCAACGATGATTTGTTTGATGCATCATACCATTTGCAGACTACTTTTAATGCCTTAATTGTTTACCAGATTATGTTTTAATTTAATTTGTGAATAAGTGTATAGTGGTACAGCCAGGTTTATTATGATTATAACTATTTTAACTATCGGAGATTTAAAAGTGGAATCATTCTGTTTTATATTCAGTATCTGTATTCCTTAAAAAGAACTGTTATGTTATAAAAGTTCAGTAAATAAGTATATCGTCTACATACAATATACAAGACAGTGTTAATATTTTATTATACTGTGCTTGTCATAATAATAAAAGAATATTAGATGAGGAAGTAACACTAAAAGAAACTGCTGAACGTTCTTCCGACCAATATTGGCCACAGTGATACCATCAATATTGATAGCTTCCCTCAAGACGGTTTGCATACGTAACTATAAGCCATTGATTGCTGACTGAATCTATTGGCACTCTACAATATCATTTGGATAGTATAGCCTTGGCCTTTATTTAAGTTGATTGAATGTTGTCTTAATTATTATCAGCGTTTTCCAATTTAGACGACAGCTTGGTGCAGTGGTAGCACAACTACTTTCTGCGCGAAGGGTCCTGGGCTCGATCCCCACACCAGAAAAATATATTTGTAATTTACCTTTGCAATTTTCTGGGGTCTGGGTATTGCTATGTATTGTATGTATGTATTTACAAAAGAAAAGTATGTATATGAAATTTTTTCCGTTATCTAGTTGCCATAACATAAGTTCCAGCTTGGGATTAAAATGCGCTGTGTATAAATGTCCTGAATTATGATTATTATTATATATTAATTACAGAGCATAGTGCGACATTTCAATCAATGTCAAATTAAAGAAAAACGTTTGTTATTATCTCACGAATAATAATAGAATTTGGTTAGCACAGATATTTAACAGTAAGTTACTAAGTTATACATAAGTATTTACTATGCATGAAATATTCCCTTCTTAGCGATGATATAGAATACCAACAAGAAAGATCTATTGGGGTTTAATCTAAGGTCGGTTGTTTACGTAGGACTAAGGGTCAAGTATTAAATTGTTACTGAAGAGAAATTTCTGCTTAAATAATATATTACTAAGCTTAGAATTTATGTCGTTACTTATCTAAGCAGTTACTTTTACTGTATATAAAGATGCAATTTTTGTTTGTTTATTTGCATTGAATAACGTCTAAAAGTACTGAACCGATGTATAAAATTCTTCCGCCATTTTGCACATACTGTGTTTGGATGATAAAAAACATTGGCTTTGGCTACAGAAACACAAGCAAAACCGCGGCTCTCAGCTTGTTAAACTATCTGATCTCTTTCTCAATATTTTACTTCGATATTAGATCATTATTTTAGCCATTCTTAACTTCTCTTAATGTATGTACTTAATGTATACTAAGAATAAAATCTTAAATGTGGCCGTAGTTCCAGTCTCCCAAAATAATATTTTATGATCATTATTACAGTCAATTTTTACATCCATTAATGTATAAAAGTATACTATACTATTGTAGGTGGTAGAGCCACGCCTTAGGGCTACATTGGGCCGGCTCGCCCGGGGTGGAACCACCCTCCCACAGAAAATCGGCGTCAAATAATGACATCTAGTAATAGGTGTCATTGTGTTTCGTCCGAT
>DWAJ01005055.1:0-12028 GCA_018238005.1 Eurema mandarina | reverse complement strand
TTACAACACAGTTATAATGATATCTGCTTGAAATGGGACGCATGGGAGGCATCTTTCACAAAATAGATAGATCGGCGATCCACACTGAAAATCTATCGATGTTGTTATTGGGACGCAGATTGGAGATAAATCGACACAACGTTTTCGATCTCTGATTGAAGTGATCTCCCGATCGTGGATTCGATATTGGGACCGGCCGTAAAGCGGCTCGGTTTTTTAGCTGGAGCTGAGCGCGGTCGGTCGGTCGGGACTAGGGCGACATAAAGCGGCAGCTGGTGACCCCCGCGCGGCGCTGAGTGCGCGTCGAGCACTCGCCAGTTCGCCACTCGGCACTCGGCAACCCTCCACAATGCCTCCCCTCGGCTTGTAACGTTCGCAGCGCCCATAAAGGATTTAATAGCGATATGGCGTGTCGAAATATTAATATGTTTGCGGCTTAACTCTACGTATAAACAGCGTATTGTCTCTGCAGCGCGCCTGTGGGCGTAAGACGAGCGCACATTTGTCATTCGTCTAACAATGAACCGTTTATGTTATTTATATTCCACGCGTGGGTGCGATATTCGATTATTTACTTAATCTTTGAGATATTTAGACAAGTGACTTGAGATCTTATCGCTATTCACGGGCTGATGGTTTAAATTAGAACTCGGTGTTGTAATTATTACAATGCGTACTGCGTATGTGTTTTTAATTACATCAATATAAATTACAAAAGGTATTTCTTTGTCTTATTTAATTATTGAAATTATAAATATTAAAACTATGTATTTCATTCTGAAGTCTATAATCACTTTTTTTATAATTTATATTTCTTTTTTATTTTTAATAAGCTTCAAAATGAAAACGAGTAGGTTAATTGATTCTAAACTTAAATAAACAATTTCTGAGATAATATTTATGTGAGCAATAAAAATAGGTACCTAACCTAAACCAATTCTAGCAGCAATATAAAAGATGTTACAGATACAATACAAAGGTCGGGTAAATAATAAATCCTCATATGATATTTGTAAGGGTCGCAGAAATCAATTCTGAATTGCTCTATTACGTAGTTGTTACTGAAACGTAAAAGATAACTCGGCCGATTCACATAAAATTTTGTTATTTCTTCGTGAGTCGACTATAGGGTCTACAGAGTACTTAGGATTCGAGTTCATAATTTGCTACGCCATTACCAGCGTGCGTGAGTGAGACGGTAATATCAGTGCCAGTCGCATGTCGGCCGTTGAATGTTAATGGCTTCATTTGATTATGTTCTACACTGTAAATACGCTTTGCATTTTCTGCAATCCTAGTAGCAGGGACGGGTAACTGTTTCGATATTTCGAGTGTGTTTTGGACGATGAAAAAAAAGTTCTTGGTAAAAAAAACATTCTTCGTAGTGATTTAAAAAAATATAATAAGAATATTTCTCTATATGTTGTTTGTTGTTCATCGACTCTATAAGTTTCAAAAGATAAATTAGCCAATTTATTACGATTTTCGATGTACTTATTTGATGACTGATTTGGTTTTTATTGTTTGCAGGAGACAGCAGAGGTGTGCGTTGGCACATCAGTGGGGACGATCACAGAGCCAGACTGCCTTGGGCCCTGCGAGCCTGGTACATCGGTCACGTTGGAGGGCATCGTGTGGCACGAAACGGAAGGTGGTGAGTTGTTACTAGCGCACGAACGCACCGTAGCGCCTCTCATTACTTCCAGCACGCTTATGCACGCCCGGTACTCGTACCCGCTTCGCAATCCTTTACATGCAGTTCTGTTTTTATTTTTCTTCCCCTCTGGTAGGTATTAAAGAAAAAGTTACAAGGAAGAGGGTCTCTTTGAGAGCTCTAACAACGAGTTTATAAACAAAATATGTTACGGTCTAACGAATTTTCTACGATTTTATAATAAAAAGTAGCCTAAAGGATAATAATAAGATAAAAGAAAGATTACTTTTAAAGGTTTACTTAAAATGGCACAGAAATAAATAGCCTCGCTGAATATTTAAAACGATTAATTACCCAACACAAATTCTCAACAACAAATAGCTCGTTAATTTAATGCGTATCGAAAATCTAAATATAGTCTGGTTGAAAATAAAAGTAACGAAACATATAAAATTACTTTAAACATTCTTTCAACATTTATTTCGTTTATAAAAATAATACATATTATATAATATATAATATAAAACAAGTTCTAATAAACGTTATTAGTTACTAGTAAACACCAAATTTAAACTTGATTAATAATTATAACATTTTCATGCTCTTCTGTCATCGTACCCTTATTATTTATTGAATTTAACAAAAGGCAGATAGATAGATGTATAAACACTAAATAAAAACATACGATAAGTTTCATCCCCTAAAAGTGTAAGTGGCAACGGATAAACATCTCTAGCGGCCGTGACCCTTCCAACCCTTATTCGTTAAATGTAGAGATTATTGCGTGCAATCATTTTAAATTCCTTCGCACCTGGCGTTTTCTATTATAACTTTAAATTCACCCAATGTTTGTCTCCGATAAGCCGTGTCTAATAAATTACAGCGTTGAATTGTAAAAAGTCGCATTTCATCATCAAAGTGACTGTAAAAAGCATACCTATATACGTAACCATTACTTATCTCGATTTAAAATTACAAACAGTGGGTCGTAATTAAATAAAAATAATGTATTCAATTAAAAGCAACACATGCCATCAAGGGCTTTGCGCTTACCCGGTATCTTTGCATCTGGCCCACAGCTACGATATTAATGTATTCATGACATACATAAAACTGAGGAGTCAATGAGATTCCCATATAATTACGTGATGCTCACAAGCGGTGGATAGCATCGCTGCATTTTAATAAACCTGTTTAAACCATACAAGGCTCTTACACCTTTATGTTGTTCTAGTATGCGCGTCGTTATTTCTGAAAAGCAAATTAACACTTGTTTGTATAATTAATCAAATTAATTTTAACATTTAAATGCCTCGCCTGTTTTGTAAACTTTATGGCAAGATGCAAGTAATGTTTATGATACATTAAAAACACGTTTTATTTATTCCATTGTAAGTTACGAATAACAAACATTAAATCGCGAAAGTATTACATATATTACAGATTCGAGAACTAAAAACGTTGAAATTATTACAACAAAGACACTTCATAATAGTACCTACCTTCTTATTTCAAAAAACACTTAGCTGTGCTGCTCTTAAAAATATCATATTAAAGTAGGTAAGATTAAAAAGCAACAAACACAGTGTAGGAAAATTAAAGCGTGCTTTTAAACTGCATAAGAGTCTTACAAGTAATCAGGTCAACACTTTTACGTCTTCGCGCTTTGTTGCTAGGCAAAGTTCTCGCTGCGATATAACAGGGTTTTATACAGCTTAAATCTTTGCTGTTTATTTACCTTTCAAATAGTCGGTGTAATAATATGAAATAAACTGAAACGTGTCCCAGGAGAATGTCTTTATCGAATAAACACGATGTCGTAAATGCTAATATAATTACAGGTCTGCTTGTAGATTTTATATAAGTAAACATTTCAATTATGCAGAAATTCGAGAACTGTTCGAGTTTCAGTGAGTTATAAATGTAAGATCATCAATATTGTAAAATACAAAGTAAACGAAGAACAAAGTAACGCTCTATGTATCAATGGGCCATACATTATCTCGATTAAATAAATGCTCTTCGTGATACGCAACAATACATCACATTTACAATGGGAACGCAAACGTGCTTAATTTGCCCGAAAATATTTGTGTTATTTTGGTGCTTGTCAGGTGACAATACGGCTGAGATTCGTCTGGAGGGTTTATGAAAATTGTTTACTGTACGGGAGCTATTAGGGCCGGATCGCCGGCAAACAATGCCTCTTTCAGCCGCGTATAATTATGAAAGCTACGATAAATCACCATCTGCTTGTGTTGCCAGTTTCCGAATTTATCCGCGCGTCGGGGCGGGCGGGGCGGGGGGGGCGATCCTCATTCTCGGTCGCGGCTCATTTTCATCGCCAAGGGAGTCTAGCGAATTACTTTAATTAAATTGTGTTTTCACTTACACCGTTTAGCTTTTATAACTTATCTTATAACTTATTTTGTTACGCGAATTAAATTTAATTATATTCTATCCTACCGACAATGAGTTTTATACAACTATATATTTAAGATAAATGATAGGTATTTTATGCAGTGCAGCATCTTTATAGATATGGTCAGATGTGCCTTGAACGTTTATTGTAGAGGCATTTGTGTTCATTTAATGATTACGAAGAGAACGCTTGTTAAAAAAAGAATATTTAAAGAAGCTATTTACGATTATGATTATTTATCGGAACTCAAGCAAAATCGTAAATAATCACGAAATATTGCATCATTTATGTATGAAAATACAGAAATATTTTTGTCTCAAAGCAGAACTGATACAAAAGGTTCCCTTTTGAAAAGAATGGCGATCCAAAAGTGATATCTATTGAAATAGTCGAAGCGGGAGAGTTTATTGACGTCTATTCTTAAATGATCTCATTGTGAATGTTAAAGCAGTTTAATTTTTAAATATATCGGTGTCACAATCACACTGAGAGTTACAAGAAAACAGATGCGAATACTGTAAATTGATATGGAATAATGGAAACAATTGAAGATTAGAAGACTTAGCGATTAAATATAATGAGATACATTTATAATATTTTAAGAGCTACTTAATTCGTTCATAAATTTCCTGAATCATTGAACGCCGTTCATCAACCTAGTAACACAATTATACGTCTCATCTGAAGCAATCGATAAATCTATATCAAGTGGGAATGTAAGCGGAATTACTTAGCGAGTAAGGCTGCAACTTTCAATATAAATTGTAGAGGCACTGTGCACGTTTTGCGCATTTATAGACGACGTGAAACTATGAAACAAACATGCAGCTCGCTTATATGGGAAGATGCGATGCCGCCCCAATACAGCCTTAACGGTTTATTTATACGTGTATATGCTACATAGCATTGGTACTTTGATCAAAGACTTGGAATATTTTAAAACGTTTTCATTGCGTATACGTATTTGCTTTTACGAGTATATTTCATTTTAAATAGCAGATTTTCAAAGCATAATGTCAAACAGATGAATGTCTATTTTGTAGAAAACGTGTAATCAGTTTGCATAATAGATTCTGTTAGAAGTATGTGCTCTTCAAAAAGAAACATTATAAATTTAAACTTATGCGCCACTCGAAAGTTTTTAAGACTCGGCTTAAAAAGGAAAATATATTTCGAGAACCCTTAAAAAACATTTTTTATCTTTGAAACGAATTATAATTGCAATGTTTACGTGACTTTCTTTACTTTGTGTTACAAGATCGTTTATATCGCTCCGTCGTCAGGATATTGCTTCAATATTGAGTTGTGTATTCGACAAACAGCGGTATATTTGAGCAGCATCTGGATTTTATCGAAAAATACCACGGCATCTTTATGGCATCCAAATAGCAGCTAGCTATTACGGCGCATGTATTAACTAATTGGAACCAGGACACTTATCGGTAATGAAAACAATTATTCCACCCTACGTTATCTCGACCGCTATACCCATACAGATGACATGATATTATAATATAAGATACTCTCAAAAAGTGATTAAGGAAATAAAATGTTAATGAGTATAAAAGATATCGTTATCTGAGCGGTTAATATAGCCTGTTAAGTTGTTCGAAGCGATGCTCGCGGCGGCTATTTTAATTAACTTTGTGGACGAGCTTTTAAGAGTGTAAAGTTTACTTTGGTGCTGAATGGATGTAAATGAAATGGTCGGAACTTTGTTTGTTCGGTGTGGAATATAATGGGCCAGGTCTGATTAGAGCCGGAGCCGACGCCCACCTAAATACAATGAATGAGTATTCTTCCTAGCAGGATGTTTGCTCAATTAGCGTCTAGTGTTTCAAACACCACTTTTTATACTTACTTTGTTTATTAATACTTCAATCCGATTGGCTAAAAGATATTCTTTTGATCGAATTTAATTTATTAATAATAATTTGTTTATTTGGCATATATATAGACACGTATATAAAATACAAGGGATTTATAAAACCAAAGTGGTGGCGAAACAGAAATGCAATCTCCTCGGTCATTGGCCTCTCGATTACGGGCTAGTAATTAACACCTTAATGAACCTTCTGCGCGCTCGTGATCTCCTGGTACCGTAGTCGTGTTAATGTAAGTCGGCAAAACGCATTTTACAAATTGCGCATTTTTTTTACTACGAAATAAACGACGGTGGTTGTTGGTTTGTGTTTCTATCTTAATTTCACTGGGGCCTTAATAATAATAATTGCTTTGTCAATTATATTTGCTTTGGGATTTTGCCTACAAATCTAATTTACCCACGAGTCCAGATCTCGGTCCGTGATAAGGGTGGAAAATACGACAGAACATATTATTATTAAACAAAACTAAAGAATAGGGCGGACCTTTAATTTAACTTTACCGAGAGAGACGCGGACGGACGACCCATTTTAGCAATTTATATGGGAAACATGCCCTTACCGGGCTTACATCGGATTAAAGAAGTTTAGCTGGTTTTCAAATAACAATATTTTATCGTGGCTTCCTGTTTTATATTTAGTATTGTTTGTTGTTACACAAATAATTTAGTTATTACATTTAGATAGATAGATATTCATTTCATATTTTCTCTACCATAAATATTTATTAAAATGGATTGTTGTCATTAGTTACTTTGTCATTGGTAATTGCTGAATCGATTCTAAAAAATATTATGCCAATTAAAGCCTCTTTTCGCTAGTTCCACTATCCTACAAATATACGAAAAATAATAGGATGGCTATTGGTTAATAAATGGGAATAAACACACTGAAAAGTACATGTATGTAAGTACTAGGTATCTATAGCATTCTATAGCATTCATGATGACTGGCAGCCAATCTACTGTCATCATTTAGTTTTGGAACGAGCCTCGGCTCGCATTGAATCTCGCTGACAATTTAATTCATCTATCATGATCACGTCCGTCGTCCATTGATTTAGCTTGTACAATAAACCCGCTCATTTTATGCTAATGGCTTATAGAAATGCTTTATGTGTCCATTGTTCGTGCAACAATAAATGATGTTTGAGAATTATTGAGAAGTTGCACGCGAACAACTACTAAACGAAACCATCTCCGGTTTTGATGTTGGATTTATTTTTCCACGCAATGCTTGATTACGTTGATGTTGTGTTGTGATTACAGTTTAGTTATGTGTATGTCTGTGTGTGTGTTTATTAAATTTTATTAATTAGTAGATTAGAAACAGACGTATCTTTGATGTAATACGGAATATATTTGATACTCAAACAAATATTATGATCAGTAAAATTTGCATAGGTAAAAAACAAAATATTCACACTCAAAGTCATAATTAAAATAAAATTTAGTTTTTTCTAAATCCGAGATATTTTTAGTCAACACGTCTTGTTACAGATAGATTTTGTAATTTTTAGTTTATTTAAACATCTCCCGTAAAATAATGTTAACACGAAACAGTTATCAAAGCTTTATATTACAAATTTAAACACGCGTCTCTACCGTATTAAGGGGATTAAATTCTACACCACAATTTCACAGTGTTTAATTTATACAAGCGAAATTATTTATGCCACGCATTAAAGGTGTTATACATATGACGGGATAATATTCTGGTAAGTCATTTTTAAAATGGCGGCGCAAGGCGGGGTGAAATTGATTAATTAAATTTGCATAAGTTAGCACGCTAGCGATAAGCGAGGGTAGGCCGGGGTAATGCGAGCCTTTCTAAATATGCGGTAAAGTCACGTTCCTGGGCGAATGAGGCGAGTGGGGCGACCGGGGCGAGATATGCCCCCGCTCGGTCTATGCAAATGAGCCTCGTGACAAATTGGATCGGAACCGCGCGCCAATAACTCCGATGCATCCATTTTGCCCCTGTCGACCCTTTAAAGTCACGATAGCAAATTGGAATCTTTTCGAACGACAATTCGAAAAGGACAATTCCGGGTCCAAATTGAGGCTTTCAATCTTGATTTGAATTTAGGATGGCGCGTCGAGATAGCTCACTTGTTTCTTCGTGTTTTTACGATATTATGATCTTTTTATATTAGTGTCTAATGATTTTTTTTTCAATGTTGAATGTCTTGATATGTTAATTGCTATTTGTTGACTATGTTAAAGACATCTTTACGATACATTATGTTATGAGATATTCAATTATGTATATTAATGGACTTGACGAAACAAAATACATTCTATAAATATATTAATTACTATTTGTGTACGTAAATATACAAGATACTTATATAAAAGATTCTATAGAACATTCTAGACACACCTAAATAAAATTAAATAAAAAAATATATCATCTTAGCGCGCTGCAGATGATGAGATTATACTGTCATTTTTTGTGTCTATTCAAATCTGAATTCGGGTCATCAATTATCAATCTTCTCATACTACTATGTAACTTTAAGCTAATGTACCTAATTCACGTTTATTTTATTTTCTTACCATAATTTACTAACATTTTTAATTATGCTAATTTTCTATTAACATGATTAATAAGTAAGGGAATAATAATTTGTAGTTGAAAGAGCATTTCTTTCGCTTGCTTTTTACATTGTTAGATAGTTGTTGTAAGTCGTATGTGTAAATTGGGTAGATAGATGTTACAGCTCGAAACGTAAATTGTAGTTTGTGTTAATTTATAAATATCCAGCAATTTAATCTAATAATGGCTACACTAAATGCATAAAATGGTCTTGTAGAATAATCTGTTAAATGTTGAAATCATTAGCAACTGAATTATATTTGTTCACATTCTATTTCCCAGAAAATGTTAGATAACATCAAATGTGAACCATTTTCTTTTTGTCTTTTGTATCTTATTATAAATAATAGATGTAAATTCACCATGTTTTACAATCCAGAACCGTAAACGTACTGTTTGGATGTATGTATGTTAGCACGTTTAACAGTGTATTGTTTGTGACAGGCGTGTTGGTGGTTAACGTGACATGGCGAGGAAAGACGTACGTCGGAACACTGCTCGACTGCACCAGACACGATTGGGCGCCGCCGAGGTAACTATACCTATTTTAAGATTCAAATAATACGTATTCGCTTTGGAATAGCATAGGTTTTGGAATTAGGTACGATTATATATTGTGGGGTTGCGTAAAGCAAAGCTTGTTTGTTGCACAGCTCAAACGCTGTATCTTCAAAATACCGTTCAATTATAATAATAATACTTAGTAAGGACTTACAACTGGATTAGTTTATTTTTTTCATAAGATTATAAACAAAACTTATCGCTTAAAAGCTTATTTAATTAATGTAACTCTTATGACTTTACAGATTCTGTGACTCACCTACGGAAGAACTAGATGCGCGGACGCCGAAAGGGCGAGCGAAACGCGGCCGCGGCGCCAACCCCACCGACATGACCAACTTCACGGAGACCCGCTCTTCTGTGCACAGTAAACTGCGCAATGGCGGCGCCAAGGGACGCCGGGCACTCCCCTCTCCGACACCTTTCACCCCTCCCAGACCCGACTCCAAGAGAAAAAGAAACTCGGAAGCTGAAGAACGGCCGCCCACGCCCAAAGCGAAACGGCCACCACCCGCCCCTACTTCTCCACCGCCCGACCCCGTCCTCCTCGAATGCCCCGAGCCCAACTGCTCCAAGAAGTACAAACACGCGAACGGCCTGAAGTACCACAGATCGCACGCGCACGGCACGCCGGACGACGAGGACAAGGATGGTTCCAGCTCGGAGCAGGAGGAGCCGCCCGCTGAGCCGGCGTCTCCTGCGCGGCCGCCCTCAGAACCGGCGACACCGGTGACGCCAGTCAAGTCACCGACGCCGAAGTCGCCGGAGGAGAAAAGCGAGAAGTCACCGGAGAAGTCACCGGAGAAGCCGGAGCCGGTGGAGTCGCCGCCGCAGCCGCGCTTCGAGGAGTTCGTCGCGACGCCCGAGCCCGCGCCTGCGCCTGAAACGCAGCAGACACCACCGCCGCCCGCCACGCCGCCCCCCGAAGCCTTGCCTGCGCTACAACCGACACAGTTCAAAGTATGTCTTACGAGTGTATTAATTCTGTTGAATATAGAACAATGAATTCACAAATTAGTTACTTTAGTTATATGTATTTAGTAAATTCCGTGCACATAAAACTTTAAACATTAAACATGATTAAATTGTATGTCACTATATTATGTTTTTAATGTACGTCATGTTGGCGACCCTCAATATAAATAAATAAATAAATGATAATTTTGCAAAAGCCAGTGTGATAATGTGTAACCTTTACTAAATTCCAGGTGAAGCCGCGGTCAGCGCTAATGCCATCCGAGGAGCGCAAGTCGACGGAGTCTCCCCCGGACGAGTCGCCGGGCAAGCGGCGCGCGCGGCGCTCGCCCACGCCTGGGGTGCGCTCGCCCGCCTACTCCGACATCTCTGACGACGCGGCGCCGCCCGAGGGCGCGCCCGACGCGGACCCCGCGCACCGGCCCTTCCCCGTCTACCACCAGGTTGGTTTGAACCTGTACTAGTCCTGTTTGCCTGGTAACTGTGGTCTCCCAGATAAAAGCTAATATAAAATTAATTTCATAATTTCTTTATTGCTGTTGTTAACACAAAATTAAAAAGTACAATTAAATAAATAAAACACACAAACAAATAACAATAACACAGAATAACCAAGTAAAAAATATTATCACAATAATTAATATAATAATTGCTAATGTTTCAGTACTACGGGCAGCCGCCATATCTGCCGCCGACGCACGCTCCCACAGCGCCACCCCCCTCAGATAAGGGAAAAGAAGATCTCTCAAAAGGAGACCCTAAAGCTGATCTCAAAGTAAGCCTAACTATGCGTATTATTTTGTATACCAAATTGAAATATAAATACCTACCTCCTGTATATGCATGTCGGAGATCTCTGACACGCATATTAGAGTTCATATCATATCGTGTATATTTCAAAGTGAATTTAATAAATGACTATTTTTTTCAGGATGGCAAGCCAGACGGTCCTCCAAAGGTGTTACCACACTTCTACCCACACAACTTCATGCCGAATTTTCCGTACAACGACGAGCCGGGCGCGCCGCCTGGCCCGCCTCTTGACGACAAAACTAAGGACTTGGATCGCTCCAAAACAACCCCCAGCCCCCTAGACAAGAAACACCCTAGAAACGACGGAAAGGAAAACCCCTCGAGGCCGAATGATAACCATCAGATACTCAAGGAGAGTATAGAAATGAAGGCGTATATGGGCGGTCCGTACGCGTTCCAGCGGCCGCCGCACGCGAGAGAGGAAGAATTAAGGAGGTAACTTGTTTTTCATTATGCTTGCTAGTTCCCTTTTTTGTTGTATCTTTTAATTGATGTGTTACTTTATTTACAAATAAGATAGCAATAAAGTCTTACTTAATAATTTGAAAATCATTCCAGATACTACATGAGCCTCGAGCAGCGACGCAAAGAGAGCGGCGACGGCAAGCCGAGCGGCGGGGGCGGAGGCGGCGCGGGCGCGGGCGGGCCACCGAGACCGCCGCAGCCCGCGCACAAGCCCAAGGACAAGGACGACAAGCCCAAAGAGGAGGTTAAGGTGAGTGATTTCAATTTGAATGTTTTGTTGTTTTTGGGTTTTGTAATAAAATAATAAATTAAAATCATTACAATACATATTTTTTAACTTATATTCCTATCTAGCTTGTTCAAGATGAAAGTAATTTGATGAACCGTATTGAATTAAATATCTTAGACACAATAACATACAAACTAATGGAATTTAATATGTGATCCTATAATTCATTAATTTTTTTTTATTCCAGGTTAAACAAGAAGGGCAGAAGCCGACGACGGAGACGCAAGGGCCGCCGCCCCCGCCCACGTCGCAGTACTACCTGCCGCCCTACATGCAGCCGCCGCACTACGGCGGGCTGCCCTTCGACCCGGTGTACCGCGCGCCGCTGAGCCCCATGCTGGTGGGCGGCTTCGGCGGCGGCTGGACCG
>DWAJ01005054.1:0-12028 GCA_018238005.1 Eurema mandarina | reverse complement strand
AGTACAATATAAATTTTTGATTTGTAATACATCTTATTTAGCGAAATAGTACGAAATATGTATTTTGTTTGTGTCAATGGCAATTGGTGTATTTTAAATATATACTTGTCAAATAGGCCACAATTCGAAATCTAGTAAAATTAATTGAAAACTAAATGAATGCACTTAATAAATATAGAGATAGATAGATTTCGATAATTCCCTTAATACTACCGCCAGTCATAAATATGGTGTAATCTTTGCTAATGCCTGTTAGGGGAAGTAATGCGAATAAGATTACACGTGGCTTATATGCCAGATACACTATTATCGTCAATTTAAATGTTAATACGTGAAGCAAATATTTTGTACCTACTGCATACTTATGATGCCCTGGTAGAAATAGTTTAAAACCATACTACTACTGTTCTGTATGTATGTATGTATATAATAATATTTATTTTTTAAATAGTTTTTCTTTTAAACTAAGTATTTCTAATAGTGAGTAATTATAAAGCAGAGTTAATTATTAAGCATTTTCATTTTAAAAATTTAATGCAGAAATAATAATCTTTCTTACATAAAAACAGCTGTATTTTTTTAAGGATTGTCAAAGACACTTCTTTCAAATTAATTATTAGCTAAATATATGTTTTTAGCTACTTTTTTATGTTTGCGAAGGTACTGAAATATTTTAATTTCAACTTTTTGCCTCGCGTTGGAGCTTAATTTGTATATTCTGTGGCATTGGGTAGCAACTGCGCCACGAAACTTGTTTAATTTTCTTCATCAATTTATGTCAATTTCTTATCGAATACCTTTTATAACATTACGAAGCGTTTGTTTTATGGTTAGGGCTTCCTTGGAAATTTGTGGAGGATTTTAATTTTAAGACTAAAGGGACGTAGTTCTGGGTAGCACTACATTGGTTATGGACTTACCACTTAATAGAATAAAAAAAACATAATTATTACTATCAATATAGTATAAAACAAATACTATATATGGAAACATAGGAAAATGATGATGTGCCTTTGACCCCCTCTTTTTTCAATTTAAAAGTGGCCTAAGTCCTTTCTCAGGCTCTAGACTAACTGTTTTTGAAATTTCATTTCAATCTGTTCAAGAAGTTTTGGCGTGAAAGCGTAACAGACAGACAGACAGACAGAGTTACTTTCGCATTTATAGGGACGCATATAGTGTAGGGATTAGCATGGATTAAAGGGTTAAAAATGTTACTGTCCGTCAAAAAAGCTTGAACGAATATTACGCCACAATATTTAATATCAACATGATTCCAAAATGAAATCGGTGTCACTACATTATGTGGGACGCAAATAATTAATTGTTGGCTTCAAACTTTGAAATAAATAGAGCAATTCCAAAATATAAGAAGCAAATTTGGTGTTTTAGCAGTTTGTATTAAAATTAGTTTTTAAGCAGACTTTTGATATATAAAGCTTTTTAGATTAAGCCTAACATGTAGTATTTTTTATTATCTATTTTAATAAAGCCATGAAAATGAAAAATTAAAGAAAAACAGCAATGTGTTTTGAATAAACCGCAAAAACTAGATTATTTTTACCGCGTGTAGGTATCCATAACTAGTTGTAAAATTGAAATTTAATTTAAAACATTTAATAACTTTACCGGGGGTAGGTGTCTTTTGCAGGCTGACTGTGTGTCCCCACAGTGCCAGACATTCTACCGCCTGAACATTGATGTGCAAATAAAACTGTGCTCCGGTCTGAAAGGCACTGTAGCCAGCGAAATTATTGGGCTAATGAGTCTTAACATCGTGTGACTCAAAGTGGGGAGCGTCGGTGTAGTTCGCCCTGTCCGGAGCTGGGCTTTAGAGCAATGTTCCAGGTAGCAGTGCATTGGTTATAGGCTGGCGTTTCTCTTACCATCACGAGTGCGTCCAGCTCGTCTCCCCACTTCATCCTTAAAAAAAAACTTCAAAATCTACGTCATCATCAAGTCATATGCACTAAGCTATGATCATGGGGATACTATCTACTGTTTCAATTTTTGGATTTTAGACTGTAGATATGAATGAACATTTCTACATGACAAAAAAGAACTATTATTGTTATGTTCATCAGTAAGAACACCAAATCTCCAAAAAAAGCATCTCACGCTTTAGAATGAACAAAATATCTTTCTTTTTCTCTACGTGGTAGTCTATTGTATATTATCAGTTATTATTATCTCGGTTGCTAGGCAACCGAAAGAGGCGTTCAATTCTAGCTATTCTTATCCAATTTCTGATGTTGCACAAGCACAATTCTTTTCTCATCCTTGTAAGAGACACCTTTCGTGTCGTACGATTCTTAGTATCTTACTATCCTCACTAGACATAATAAAAATTTGCGTAACCATGATTTCTTCCTTCTTTTCTCTTCTACTTTCCCCTCTCATTATAAGACGTAAGAGCAGACCTTTCTCGTCTTAGGTATCAAGCTTTTCTCATAAAATACAAAAAAGAAAAATAAACCATTATTATAAATAAATGGAGCCAAATAAATCGTCCAGATACATTTCTATAGAGTCTATTATTCCAAAGGTCACTGTACCCACGTAACACAAGACTCGTAAAATTTACCTCGTGTGTAAGTTTTGCGAAGTTTTTGCTCTTAAATCTTTATACAAGCGCCGATAAAAGTAAATATTTAAGGACAGGACGGAATGTATGGCGTTTGTTACTGTTTTAGTGTGTTGGTAGACTTTTGGCTGTTCCGTACTTTCATTGACGACCGCTTGGCACAGTGGTAGCACAACTGCTTTCTGCGCGGAGGGTCGTGGGTTCGATCCCCATTCTATATGTATTGTATGTATGTATTTACAAAATAAAAATGTATATGTAATTTATTCCGTTATCTTGTTGCCATAACATAAGCTTCTGCTTAGCTTGGAACTAGACGGCGCTGTGTATAAAGTTTTATTGTTGTTTGCGAATAATCTGATGATATTTAAATACCATCCTTTTGTATTTCTAAAATCGAGGATATTTTTTTTATATGACGATGAGCAACAAAGCAGAAGTGTTATAAATGCAAATTACAGATACATGTATTATACTAGCGTCCTCTGCTCTTACTATTGCTTTATCTATGAACATTGTTAAATGTCATTGTCATTATGAATAAAGTTTCCCTCTACCGTTGATCGTCACAGCTGAAAGCACGTTGTTTTATTTTAAGAAGTTAGCATGAATAGTCGAAAAACTAAGAACCTAAACCTCATAACTGAAAAGGGGTTTGTGGAGAAAGGAATAAGGGATAGTATAGGAAAATTTACTTACCGAATGAAACGAAATGAAATCTCTGATAAGATAACATAAAGTGACTGTATAAAGTACCTATGTACCAAAATCCAAGCAACAAGGAAGACGTTAAAATTATGCAAATAAACGAATAAGCTGAAAACTTAGAAAATTTATTTTTGTCAAGCCCAACTTTTTCTGTTCATACTCCATTTTCAGTTAAATTTAAGGAATTAAAATATATTTTATATTTTATTACTGCTCTTGGCCGGAGCTCTTGTAAAATGTAATAAATTATCTACAATTAAGGCAATGAGAGCGACAAGACTTATTTTCCGTGGAAACATTTCATCTCGGTCCACTTTACAGCGACTAATATAATTAGCAATTTGTGTTTTCTTCATTTCGCGGTTTTATTTTAACTAAAATTGTCGCTTTATACTGCATTTTAGGTTTATTATAACATAGGGGGCTAACGAGCAGGCGAACCACCTTATGGAAAGTGGTCATCGCCGCTCATGAGCACTCGCAGAGCTTGACAGCACTGGATTGGGTTGCCGACCTTATGTAGTAGACCTGTATGTAGTTGGTGTAATTTCTGTTCCCGGTACTTTCTCATAGCTCATACCTCTTCAAGCTCATCGAACCTCTTCTTTATCGTATCACAGGTACTTCACAGGTACGCGCGCTCCACCTTAGACCACAACTTCACTTAACATCAGGTGAGTTGTGGTCAAGCGCTAACCTGTTTTTCTTAAAAAAAAATCATTCTTACCAGTTTGGTCGAGGTCATCAGCACGATGTGGTGCCATTCCTCCCTGACTGCTGTTCTTTTGGAGCTGTCATTGATGGTACCAATTGCTGTCTTTAACTGGTCTATCTTTTGCATTGGTAATCTTCCCCATGGCCTGAGTTCAACCTTACCCTATACAATCTTACGAACGAAAGTTAGTTTGTTCATTTACTTGATTATTTATTCAATTATCTTCCTAAAAATGATATCATCCAAACAACCACGGAAGAAAACATTTACATTCAATATGGATTTTAAAGGTTAAAAAACACGATCAAAAATTCCTCCGCAAACCGAGTAGGTCTGAAAGACCTGAATTTATTACTAAAAATTAGTTAGTCAAATTTGTTCATTTTTTAAGACTTCGATAAAAAATATATTTAATGAGAACATTCGAGATGGTATACCTATTCATATAACAAAGTTATAATGAGCAACCTACAGGTTATACGATGTACCTTTAATATAATCGTAAGTTGCATTTTATAACGTTATTCTAAACCAATATTATAAATGGGATAACCATTCATACTAATATTATAAATCGGAAATAGCATCTGTTTGTCTTTCTTTCACAGCACCGGCTGGACCGATTTAGTTGAAATTTGGTATGTAGATAGATGATAGGTACCCTTTATTAAAACAAAGGATACTTTCTATCCCGGTATTGGCCCGGGGAACGGAGAATAATAATACTATGAAGGAAAATAAAATAAACGGGTAGTAAAAAAAC
Source organism: Eurema mandarina (assembly GCA_018238005.1). Taxonomy (NCBI): domain Eukaryota; kingdom Metazoa; phylum Arthropoda; class Insecta; order Lepidoptera; family Pieridae; genus Eurema; species Eurema mandarina. Next base: position 7,258 of record DWAJ01005054.1, on the reverse strand, counting down.
TAAATTTAATGGCGTTTCGTTTTTTTTTTAAATATTACAAACTGACAGGCCAATATAATTTAGTAAAACTAAATTAGATTTCGAATTAAAATCCCATTAAAGCTTTAACGAGATTTAACTATACTTAATTATTCAATGTCAGTCAATCAAACGACTTTAAATAATTTGTGAGCTACGTTGAAAATACACAATATACAATATTAATATTATTTCATATTATTTAGACGACCGCTTGGCGCAGTGGTAGCACAACTGCTTTCTGCGCGAAGGGTCGTGAGTTCCCCACACCGGAAAAATATATTTGTAATTTATGTTTGTATTTATCTGTGGTCTGGGTGTTGCTAAGTACTGTATGTATGTATTTACAAAAGAAAAGTATGTATATGTAATTTATTCCGCTATCTAGTTGCCATAACACAAGCTTCTGCTTAGCTCGGAACTAGATGGCGCTGTGTATAAATGTCCTGAAAATATTATTTTAACTATTGTAGAATAAGAATTTGTTTTGACATGAATCTAACCATTTCTACCAAACTGGTTTTCATACTAGACGACGTCTGCTACACATTTCTCACTTATACATATACAATACTATATAGAAAACTGTTGTTTTAAGAGGTGGATAATCTTTGGATATTTTAAGCCGATTGTAAAAAATCGTTTTACGCATTGTTACTACAAGTTGTTGTTAATTTGTAGGTATCGTGGGCTATTTATTTACACGAAAAGCAGATAAAATTATATAGAACTAGCTGTTGCTCGCGACTCCGTCCGCGTGAACTTTTATATAAACTTTAACCCCCCCTCTTAAGGGGGGCCTTATTACCCCTTTTTCCAGTTAAAAAGTAGCCTATGTTTTATCTTAGGATCTAGACCATCTGTGTACCAAAATTCATTACAATCGGTTCAGCAGTTTGGCCGTGAAAGTGTAAAATTATAAAATGTTTTAATCCCCCCGCGAAACCTTTTGGGGGTTGATTTAAAAAACAATGCCTATGTCCTTCCCCAGACTTTAGACTATCTGTGTACCAAATTTCGTACTAATCGGTTCAGTAGTTATAGCGGGATGAAAGGACAGACATGCAGACAGAGTTACTTTCGCATTTATAATTTTAAGTATGGAAGTATTGAAAACGTGTGTATATTAGATCCACGCGTTTTGTTACGCGTGGATCTAATATACACATTTTAATAACGCAGTGTTAATAACGTCATTCGTGAAAATAAAAGGCCTCTATATTTCACATCTAACACATTAGTATAGAATATACCTACGTAATTATCATTTGATAACAATGTTTATTGCATAACCTCAAAAACTATTTATGAAAAATCGTTGGCGCGATATTTCACCTAACCAAAAATATACCTACACATTCAGACTAGATTGCTGGTCTCTCCTGAATCTACAATCTGAACTGTAGACTGTAGTCACAATTTTACACAATACCAACTTGCAGCTTAGAAATAGGTTGAGCACTACCGAAAAAACTTATGACTATTGCTTTCGCTTATAAGCTATAGAATTCCACCCTCGCTCCCTCTCGCTCGCACGTCTGAACGAGCATCGCTTCCAGTGCGTTTCGATTCGTCGTGTTGGCAGTACGTATGACGCCGCGTGTCGCCGTTCGAATCTCAAATTCGCGCGGAATGTGAATGTAGATAAAAAAAAATTGTATACTCTGTGTTTTGTGTTGTGCGTGAATAATGTTTTTATTTTTTAGTGCAGTACTGTGATAGTGGAAATATATGCACGCGTTAAATGCACTTTGTAAGGTAATGTTTAATTTTTATTATTAAAGCTTGACATATTTTTTCAGCTATTACATAACTATTAATTGAAATTGATTAGTTTGTATGGGATAAAAATGATTTTAGGTAACGTCAGTGTTATCTTTAAACAATTTTTTTAGAAAATCTTAAACATGAAATATTATGTCTTAATTAAAACATAAGACGTGCTAAGAATATTAAAACGAAATAATAATGTACAACGCGAATCATTTTTGATTTGAAAGAAGAATTTTATTCATCTTTAAAGTAGAACAGTTTTTGTATTAAAAAGGTTTGCTAACGAGTTACGGAAATATTTTATTTAAAAGTTTATTGAAAATGCGGTAGTAAGTGCGAATTGTGCAATAAAAAGGTGTTGAAACTAGCAACACTGTAAAATTATTATTTGAATTTAACGAAATTATCTGCATTAATTTCTAAATGAATTTAGGCTGTGTTAATTTAACGCGATGGATACATTTTTGAAGCCAATTTTAATAATTTAGTTACAAATATGAATCGTAATATTCGAAAGTACCTACATTCTAAATGTTATGTGAAAAATAAAAATATGTTTTTTTATTATAAGTAGGTATATGTATTATTTAAATATTAATTATATTAAAAAAAAAATATCATTAATACTTGCAATTTAATATTGCTAGATTTTTATACTAGGTTTTCAGCCGGGTTTCGTTTGCGAATATGCTGGGTTTCGTAAACAAAATAAAACCTTTCTGGATATGTGACCGTTTCAATCGTTGTATAAAATATATTTATGTTACCGTATATACTCATTTTACTTTTACAAGATTACAATTTGCCGCATATCAATTCGATCGATATGTTGGAGTAAACCCGTCAAATTGTAATTTATTTAGAATGTAACAGCGACTTTTAAATAGATGTTGGATTTAATATTAAATACTAGCTGTTGCCCGCGACTCCGTCCGCGTGGACTTTCATATAAACTTTAACCCGTTATAACCATTTTTTCGAGTTTAAAAGTAGCCTATGTCTTTTCAAAGACTTTCGACCATCTGTGTACCAAATTTCATTACAATCGTTTCAGTAATTTTGGCGTGAAAGCGTAACAGACAGACAGTGACTTTCGCATTTATAATATTAGTAGGGACTTTAGGAATAGGGATAGTCTAAGACTAGCTTGTACAATAGAAACGTTTAATTAAGCTAATGTAGTTGGGAAATAGCAAAGATGCCTCGTGCTATGCAATCTTAGGATCAAGAGTAACCCATTGTAATAGCACTTACAATAATTTCATAGTGCAATCTTCATTAGCATACTAGCTAACCCCCCGGCTTTATCCATGTAGCTTTTTGTCCCGTAGCAATGCCGGGTTAGACAGTGTTCTATGTCTCGATATAGGGCCTAGCTACCAATATGATAAATTTAAGCTATATACTATACTATATAACAAAGAATATTTTTCTTTAAAATATTTTTTTAATTTACTTACATAATACTTGTAAAAATCATATTAGGAACCTCTTACATAAATCTATTTGATAATAATTATTTTATTTATTTATTTATTAATAGATGATTGACATTTTTGGACTTGGCATACCTATTTTTCCTCGCTGCGTAATTTAATATAGTCTATAGTCTTCCTCGATGAATGAGATGGAGTTTGCAGCACAAATTAGTAGTTTCTGAGATAACAGCTTTCAAACATAAAACTAAACAAACAAACTTTTCAGCCTTCAACCATAAGTATAGATTAAATAAATGTTTTGACCTAATATTATTCCTTATTTATAAGTGAAACACATCAAAGCGTTCCCTGTTTTGGGAGAGCTTTGATTTTCTAAGGCTTTTCGTATGAGTTTCCCGAATGTAACGCTTTTGTGAATAAAACTGGGGAAAAACAGGACTGAATAAAAACGGTACGCGAAACGTTTTTATCCTGCAGTAAACGGTACGAAGTTAATTTATCTACATAGAAATAGGTGAATATTTTATTAAGTTAGCTTGACTGTTTTCAAAAACCATCCAACGAATATTATAAAAGTTTAAGTCTGTGTTTGTGTTTGTTACTCTTTTACACGAAAACTACTGAGTGGATTTCGGTGAAATTGGACATACAGATAGATTAGATCCCGGGTTAGCAAATACGATACTATTATCCCGGTATTGCCCCGGGAATGGTAATTACAGAAGTAAAACCTGGGCATGATCAGTCAGTAATATATTTCTTTTGCGTTTTGATCGGTCAATGAAAGAATCGGAGGCCCATTTATGCCTTATATTTTTAAAGGCCGTCAGCGCATTCGCGAGGCATATAGCTTGGAAACTATCCAAGGGTGGTCGCTTATCGTCGAACGAATCTCCTGTTTAGTTGCCCACTATTACATAATAATATGTACATTATAAGTAAATAAATAAAAAAGTACTTATATTATTAGTAATTCATAAGTAATAAAAATATGTTCGCTTTAGAATATAGATTATATATTCTATTGAAAACATTAAAAACTCCTCGTCTTGTACATGGTTTTTAGTTTTTATCACTGGACCATGTTTTATATTCTTAGAACTAGGTACCTACTGATTTCTTATGCTATCCTGGTACTTTGCGCTATGATTTCAAAAGCAAATAGTAATGAAAAAACTCTTATTCTAAACAATAAACTAAACTAATTCAGTATTTTTACACTATTAATTAATTAATTATAAATGTTTTAATATTGTTAGATACTAACTGAAATGATATTGTATGGCAATTGACTTTAATAGCTTAGAGAGTTGGGAGGCATTGGGCAGTGGGCCAATATAATATTAATTAACATATAATAATTACTACGAATTTATAATAAAAAAAATACCCGTGCCAAGGCTGATAGTTAAGATTATAAAGATGTAGTAAATATTTTAAAGTGATATTAATTGAAGTAAGTGACGTATCTACTGAATTATGTTTAAGTTTAACGCCTGCTCGTTTGCCCCCTATGTTATAAAAAAAGTAATTATTTACCTAAAATTGATAAGACTTGTAAAATAGCCAGTTTATAATTAAGTCAATGCAGTTTCGTTTATGTTTACTGTTTGATGTATTTATAATTATTTAATACTTATTGATACAATCAAAGATTATTTTTTATGAATAAGCTCCATCTCTTTATGCGAGCCTGGTAGATCGAAATGTTATATATACAACGTGTAACAGAAATGCGGGGTGATAAGGATCGCAAAGAATACGGTCATTTTAAATGAATGTATTAAAATTCATTTCATTTCACACAAAAATTACTAAACGGATTTTGATGAAGTCTTCTTGGTAAATTAAAAGACCCTCCTGGATTAACACTTAGGATACGGTATTGCCCCGGGAACGTGGAACTAAGCGGGTAAAACTGCGAAGAATAGCTACACCATAAACTTAACAATCAATTGAAGAGACGTATAATTACCTACTTCAATCTGTAGTAGACTAAATACATTTTATATAGCCTAAAACTCCTTGGTTTTAAGGTCGAGCAATTCAAGTCTAGTAATAATAGATTAGAAGGGAGGGTTTTCGTTTAATTTTAAAGTGACCGGCCTACACAGACATAGGGAACGAAATACATGAAATACACATAAAAGCTTTGAGGAGACTCTTGAGTGATAAGAATATTTAATAGTTATTTACAATATACATGGTTTTAATCTTGCATTAAATTCAATTGTAAAGAAATATAGAACGAAAAGCTGATTCCAAATTAGCTATTTATGTTGTTTTCCGATTTGGATTGATTGATATCTTTACGAGTATTAATAATTATTATCCATACTAATATTATAAATGCGAAAGTAACTCTGTCTGTCTTTCCATCACGCGAAAACTACTGAACAGATTAGAACGAAATTTGGTACACAGATGGTCTAGAGCCTGAGATAAAACATAGACTACTTTTTAACTGGAAAAAAGGGTTATAAGGGGGAAGGGAGGGTCAAAGCTTATATGAAACAGTCGCGGGAAACAGCTAGTTTATAATAAATATTTATTTTAATTGATCTATCTCTCTCTCGCATTCTCATTCTAACAACTTCTTTATGTTAATTCAAATATAAAGTCCATTTTTAAGGAGAGTAACCAGGAGAACATAGGATAATAAGAGGTCAACTGTATCTTTAGTGAATTTTGCTACATAGCTGTAACAATACCAGGGCTTTTGGAAAACACGCCGGTGTAATTTTGAACCAATTACTTCAACACTATTCGTTGACAAAACAAAAAACGATTTCATACTAGAAATATTTAATCAGCGTTTATGAGAATCGTTGTTATTTGTTTTTTGAAATATCTCATACAAAAGTAATATTTCAACTTATCTTGATACTTATAAATCTATTATACCTTAAGGAATATTTATTTTGCTTGCGGAACAAATAATTTCAGCTTAATATATTATCTAGATTAGTTGATATAACTATGGTATTATATTTCTGGTTTCATGTACCTAAGTAAGTTGAAGTACTTCGTAAGTAATCAAGGTCTTTGAAAGTTTTCCAACTTAGTAATTACGACCAAATGCTATCTATCCACATATATATCTACGTAATACTAGATAAGTTATATTGACGTGAATTTTCGCTTGCCCTATATTACGTATAGGTAATTATATAATAGTGTACATTCGACTACAAAAGCATAATGATATTCAATAATTAACTTAAAAACAAAACCGACTTCATGATAATACCTATTCCACAAAAAAATAACTGTTCGAATTGGTTTATAATCGGCGGAGATATTGTAGGAATTGTCAAATTAAACAGAAAGATTCAGCAGTAAAACGTATATTGAACTTAATATGGCGGTGTCGTAATACAGAAAGGGGAATAGTAAGAACGACGCATAGACAACTAGCGCCGCGCAACGACAATAGTGTTAAGGGCGCGTTCCTATTTAATAATAATTGGTTTGCGTTCATTCCTAACAGATATTGCGTATAAAAAGTTCATCCCCAACTTTCCAACTTTGGGGGTTGCTTTTTATTATTAAATTTAAATGGGACCACCCTTGAGGTCATTACCTATACCTACGCTAAGATATATTCAAATCGGTTCATAATTGGCGTAGTTATCGCGTAACAAACATAGAAAAAAGAACATACGGGTCGAATTGAGAACCTCCTCCATTTTGAAGTCGTTTGAAAATAAAATTTATCTTTAAGATTGAAATATTCTGAAAATCTGTCCTTGACATAGGTCGAGTTTGACATAAGCGCCTGCTTCTCCCCCGAGGAGAACGTACGGTAATAGGATTTCCCACTTTTAAAAAAGAAAAACACTAGATCCACAGATAGATGCGGAAAAATTCCTAGCAAGCTGAATTTTTGTATACCTTTATTACGGCATTGTAATGTAAATGAATGGTAACAAAATTAAAAAGGTCAAAAGGTCACGAAAATCATTTATTCGCAAATATCTCGCGATCTATTGCTCAGAGGTCAATAAAGGTCATTATAAAAATTGTTT
>DWAJ01005053.1:0-12031 GCA_018238005.1 Eurema mandarina | reverse complement strand
GCACGAACCGCTGCAACGCATCCTTTTTGTAGTCCGTGTCGTAGTCGTAGTTTTCGGAGAGGTACTGCCTCGCGAACGGCTTAGCGAAGGGCGTGACGCCGGCCGCGTCCCCGGCCGGGAGCTGCGCGTACGGCGTGTAGCCGAGGTCCTTGTCCTCCTCGTGGTCCTTGGCCACCGCGTGCAGGAAGTCTCTGTAGTGCTTGATGACGTCGGACGCCTTGTTGAAGCTGCCGTCGTCGGTGACGAACGTGAAGGGCTCCCTGCCCGCGGTGACGCCCGGCGCCGGCGTTATGAACGTGTCCTTGTCTAGCTCGATCGGTTTCGTCGTCAGAGGTGTGTCCAATATGCTTTTGAAGTTAGGCGTGAACACGTGGTCGTGTTGAATCCGAGGCCTGGGCGTAGTGTTTCTCGTGTAGGCCACGGGCAGTACGTTCGTCGGCGGTTCGGTGTAAGTGTACGCCTTCATCTTGTTATTGAAGTCGTTGTTGTATTCCATGTTATATATCACTTTTGGCGTGGTCAAAGGCGGAAAGTATTGTATGGTGGGTTTCCTGTCGTCGTTTTTATTGTGCACGACTCTGTTATTAGTGATCGGCCACGTCGGAGGAGTTATGAATTCTTCATTAAGCGTGTTGGTGTGCTTCTTCAGGTCCAATTTGGCCAACTTCAAATAGTCTGCGTCATCCTCTTCTGAGGAATCGTAATATTCGGCGACGTTGAATATTTTCTTTGATTTTGTAGTAGTTTTTTCTGCAGGCTTCGGTGTCGTCTGAGTGATGTCATAGTGTACTACGGGTGGCGTCGTTGAGGTTGAGGGTTGAACGGTGGTCGTAGTTGGTGTTGGTGGCGGTGTCGTGGTCGTTGTGGTGGTCAGTTTCGATGTCAGTTTAATAGCAGGTGTAGTTACTTTCTCCCCCATCTCGTTCTCCTTTGACAAAGCGTTTTCTTTAGAGTTTTCTTCATAATCATTGTACACAACATTACCGTAAGCGTCCGTCTTTTTCTTTTTAGTTTTCCTCAGCTCAGCAATTTTTTCCAGTCGTTCCCGCAGATCAGGAGTTTCATTTTTATTAGTCTTCTCTGTCAAATTATTTAATTCTGTCTCGGTTTTATTCTTTAAGACTTGAGTGAAAGGCTTCGAAGAATTTTTCGGATTAAACACGATGCCCAAGGAACTCAAGCTTTCATTTCGCCAACTGTTGTCGTCAGGATCTCGTACAAATGTTTTTGGAGGTTGCACGTCAATTTTCTTCGGAGGCTTATAATTCGAGCTGACCGGAAAGAGTATTGTAGTTTTTAATTTTTCTAATATACTAAGAGGCTTGACACTTAATTTTTCGTCAACATTAGAACTTTTATCATAGACATTGTAGGGTTTAGTGATCTCGTAAATCCTAACGGGGATAGTAGTTTGTGTCGTAGTTTCAGCAGCTCCTTTATATCTGTCCAGATTTTCCTCATTATTGTTAATCACTTCTTCCTTCATGAGTTCTTCTTTTATTGCATCTTCATTCTGAAAATGCGACATATATTGATTAAAAATTGTTATATATATATAATCAATTAATTTAATATTATGGTCAAGAATAAATGTAATTATACCTGTAAAGCATAAGAATAAATGTGTCGTCTATCTATCCTTGATATGTGCGAGTAAATTAAATTATTTTTTTTATAAATTAAACATAAATTAATAAAATAATCTTACCATTTGTACTATAGTTTCAGATTCCTTAACATTTTTAGGATAAGAAGCATCTCTATCCTCATTATCTATAGTTTTTTCTTCATTCACATCGAGAGTACTGCTGGGCCTTGTCGTCGTTTCTTTTTTTATATCTCTTTCAATTTCTGGAAAAGATTCTGTAGTATATTGATTACCCTCGTAAGTTGTTTTACGAAGATCAACTGTTTCTTTAAAAGTAATACGACCTCTGTTAATTTCATTTTTAGGCAACGGTAGCTCTTTTTCTTGGGTTGGCTTTCGTTCCAAGTTTTTATTTGTGACAAAAGCTACATTATTTTGAGTTGTTTCATCGTACTTTGTACTCGGTGCTGCAGTCGTGGAGACTCTATTTGGTTCTTTTGGTTCGAAAGTTCCTTGTTTGGTATCAATATCAACAAATTTAAAATCAGTTGGATACTTCGCTGCAACGATATTTTTAACTTCAGTATATTCTGGTTTTGAAGTAGTAGGTTTGTTTTCCAATAAAACTGGAATTTGAGGCTCATTTTCATCTTCTTCATCAATTGTAGATAGTTTTGTGTAGATAGTCATTTCGTCTAATTTTGGTATTTGTAAATTATTTTTCGGCTCGACGTTTTCCGTTTCTATATGACTATTTTGTTTAATGTCTTCATTGGATACTTTTTCTATGTGTCCTGATTCATTTTTTTGATCTTGATATTCTTTATGCCTTCTATCATTTTGATTATCGTATATACTTTGAGTCGTTACTTCCTCCTTTTTACGAAAATCGTAGTTCATTTCATTGTTGTTTCGTGAACCAGTTTTTTCATTACGCTTATCGGCGTCTTCTTTTGTAGATTCAGTGTTGTATTGTTGTCTAAAATTATTCTCATCGTCTCTTGATCTTGATCGAGATTCGTTGTTTCTATCATTATTATTTCTTGACCGAGAGCGATTTTTTTCTTCTTCATTTTCATTTTTATCTTTTCTAGATTCACCTTTAGATCGTCCTCTTAAATCATCTTCATTGTTCCTGGACCTTGAACGAGAGTCATTGCTTCTATCATTATTATTTCTAGCCTGAGAGCGACTTCTTTCATCTCTGTTTTCATCATTTCCTTTTCTGGGTTCATTATTAGACCGCTCTCTTAATTTTTCTTCATCATTCCTTGATCTAGAACGTGAATCATTGTTTCTATTATTACTTGATCGGGAGCGATCCTTCTCCTCTCTGCTTTCATTATTTTCTTTTCTTGATTTTTCATCGTTGTTTCTTGATCGAGAACTTATTTTTTCATCAGTTTTGTCATTATTTCGTTGTCTTTCAGAACTTTCATTACGATTTCTCTCTTCTTTTCTATTTTGATCTTGTTTGTTTCTTCTATCAGACTCTTGTTCATTATTTGAGCGTGATCGAGATCTGTCCCTCTCTTCACTTGATTTATTAACATCGTCTGATCTTCTATCACCACTGCCTCTGTCCCTGTCACCCTTATTGGAGTCTCTATTTTTATCGTTTGATGTTTCTTTGTCATTTCTTTGCCGGGAGCGTGATTTTTCGTTGTTTTTATTTTCTCTCTCATTTTTATCTCTATCCCCTTTTTCATTAAAATCATTGCCGTCTTTCTTCTGGTTTGACTCTTCTTTTCTGCGATCATAATCTCTCCACTCTTGTAGTATTTCTTTATCATTTTTGGGGATCAATGTAGTGGTTTCTGGAATATCATCTTTGTTGAGAATTTCTCTACTGTCTTGGACATTATTTCTATCATTTTCTTTGCCTTGGCCACTATTCCGACTATTATTGATCTGAAATTCTTCCTTTGATACGACCTCCTTAGTGTTCTCTTCTTGACTTTCTTTTATAGTTTTGATATCACTTTTTTCCTTCTTGTTTTTATCGTCATCGTTCTTTAACCGGAATCTAGATCTGCCTTGCTTTTCTGCAGAATTGTCATCTTTTGCTCGATATCTAGACCCAATACGCCAACTTAACTTCCTGTTTTTCGGTCGTGACGTACTCGTTTCCTGTGAAGTGTCCTTTTTATCATCATTATCTTCAAATAATGACTTTAAAGAAAAATCTAAAAATCCCCCGCGTTTAGATTCAACTGTAGCAGGGGTTTCTTTTTCAGTAGTGGGAGCATTCGAATCTTGACCTGTAACTTCTTTGCTACTCTTTGTGTCATTTTGGGCATCTGTTTTGAAAAATGAAAGAAAATTTTTTATTTGGTTCAACGATGGTATGTCCCCCGTTTTGGTATCCTGCACTGGAGTACCAGATTCTTCAGTCATCATCACTTCCGACCTATTTGTAGCTTTCGAAACGTCATCATTAGATTCTGTTGGCGACTTTCTGTTTATGCTCGTATATTTTTTCCATGACGGTGTCTCGTGTGTCACTGTTAAGCTTACATTTTCGGAAATGAGGCCATATTTTTCATATTTGCTATGATCGACTTCATCATTTGCCACTCCAACTGTTGGTATAGTCGTTTTTTCATTTTGTCTATTTTCAGTAGTCTCTAGATCATCTTTATCTTTTCTGCCCTCAGAATTCGATGACGCACCATTATATACTCTATTATCGTTGATATCCGTAGTACCTAAATTGGACCATTCTTGTGTCGTAGCATCAACGCTTCGTAAAATTTCATTACTATTATCTGAGGTGTCATCGTCAGCGTTTGTTACCAGTAGAGCGAAAGAATCTTTTATCCCAGAATCAGTTGTAGGATTAAATATGTCTCCTTTTATGACACTTATATCATTCGGCCTTTTAAAATCGTCTCTAACTTGTAAGCTAATACTTTCTGCTTGTTCCAGATGGTCAACGTTTTCATTAACATCGCCTGTTCGGCTAATTGTAAACGTATTAGCGGGTGTGTCAATGACAGACAACACAATGGTTAATGCGAATAACCTGAAACCAAAATAAACAGTTAGCGATTAAAATGTTCAATGTGACTAGAACTAGTATGTGCTTGTCGTATTATGCAACTCAAGCTGTTGAATTTACAAGCAAATAAACACTATCTGGTGGTCACGCTAAGCCTCAATAGAGCGTCGGTGGCAGGATGGCTCGTTAAGTCACACGCAAGTTCGAATGTTTACATACTCGGGGAAAACTTACATGTAACTTATTCGATTGTTCGTTCTATAAAAATAATAACGATACCGAACAATCGACTTATTATTTAAACAAGCCCACCGTGCGCATATTTTTATAAGATAGGTCTATATAAGTATTCCATTGTTTTATATTTCGAGCATTCAACAATGTTTATAAAATATTCATTATTCGCTTCATTTCCCATCGCATTCAGTTAATCATACCTATATTATCTATACCGAGAATATAACATATAACGTATGTAATGAACGCCTTAAATTTACCTCTTGCACCTATTTTAGGCATGTGACTTTATCTTTCATTATAGGTACACAAACAAAACTTTTATTTTAATGAATCTTCGTTTTGGTAGAGCAATGAAATTTAGTAAGAATCCAATAACTTTGAAAGCTGTGCAGTTGAAAACATAGAAATAGCTCAGGATTGTCAAATGATACCCCTTATTGCGGTCACGGTGACAGTGACCTTGAACTGACAATGAATTACCGTACTATTGAACTTAAACTAAGATCTTTGTAAAAGTCTCGATAAGTACGAATTTGTAGGTATGCTTAAATCTTTAAAACTACGCAACCAATTTTCATATGGTTTTTAATAGATTGAGGAAGTTTTTTTATGTATTATAATATATGCGTGCGAAGCCGGGGCCGGGCATTAGTAATGTTTAAGAAACAATTAGTATAGCCCGTAGGTATTTTCTCTTTTATAACAGCGTCCGTTATGATATAACTGTCTTTATACTTTCAATGTATTATGATTGCATTTCCTCATAAAATATCTTGTTGCTTTAGGACTCACTGTAATACCGGAATAATGCAATTGGTAAAAAAAACTAACTTGCAGAAAAATATATAAGTACCTACCTAGGTGTTAAGATGCTCTTTTAAGATATAATTAAGTATTATGTTTTCATTTTGATAGTAAAAATATGGGTATTTTGCAAGCCTACCCATAGCGATGCAATTGTGTTTTTTATTATTTTTATACTAGTAAAATTATTTAAAAGTAGAGCAAAATCAAATAAGCGATTTTAAGGTCTACCTTAGGTATATTTCAAGAATTCATAATGTAAGTAGACTAAATATTTTCGTCTTGCTTCGAGATCTCATAATGAAAACTTTGGTGAAAATTAAAAAAAAAAAATATTTGGTAACAACCTATGATATAACAAGAGCTAGCTGCTAGATTATGACAATTATACTTTTGTTGTACAAACGCAATGAACGGTTTGAAAACATCAAGCTACGAACCGGCTAAACAGCCTAATTACAGAATAACAATCGTTCGACCATATATACATAATATAACAAAATCACAACGCTTAAAGAATATTCTACTTGTATTGGAAACAAATAATTAATAGACAATTTTGCGTAAGCCCTCGTTTTGCATTATGTATCTATTAGCCGAAGTAACCGAATCATTACGGTCACGATTTAATGTTAAATTGATACAATTAAGGTTTCTATTTTAAGTGGGCCACAAGTAATCTCGATAATTTACTAATACATAAATTGATTTGTCCCAGTACATCTCCACAACGTACCTCATTCGATACGATTTTCTCGATCAATCGACTTAACTATGACCCTTTTGACGAATTGTTAGTTTATTAAAAATACAGAAAAGAAACCTAATCAATATTTCCAACTTAAGATTAATAAAAATAAATTATTTGTTTCATTCGATTTTTAAAATTTTAAGCCGTTTATAAAAACGTTATTTTAAATTTTTGGTTATTTTTTTGACATAACTACCAATGCTATTTTTCAAATAGTGTTGCGTGTATAGGTACTCTGCGCGGGTCACTGAAACGCACCAGTTGGCGTGAGGCGTCGCTTACCTGAAAGTGTTACACAGTGTCATCTTCACGTAGAGCGACGTCAGTAGCGCATGGCCGCACGCGCGCACTCCGCGGTCGCCCTGTGATTACTGCGATATTCGCGATATTGATGATTATCTGTGTCGAACCACTTCCTTCCATTGAGTAACTCAACTCTTCAATATCAACAGCCCAAAACTCGGACCGCAACCTTCGCGCCGCGCGCGTTTTAGCTCGAGTTTCCCTCCAAAACCGCTCCCGGATTCCATCTATTATTATTGACGCAGGAAGAGCCGAATTAAATAACGTTACTTAATACACTTAATGATATTTATTGATTATGTCTTCCTTCTTTACCGTACATTTAATAAACTTATGTCCTTATTGTATTTTGCAATAAGGTATATTATCTTATTGTGCAATATTGCCTGTGTTATGTAAATACTAACGTTTTTATTTGCCACTCCTGAAGAAATGCTGTATAAGTGTTAAGAATATTTTTTAAGATAACAAATCAGTTCCCGGAAACCTAACCCTTGTTTCAAATAATACGTATTCTTGCAATGCTTTATGCAAGTAATTTAGTTGTCTAAGCGTCCATTTTAGCAGACGTAATTTGTGCATTTAATGCCTTTTTTTATAGTGCAGAAATTATAATATATCTACCCATGTAACAATTATGGCGAATTTCTTAATCAAAACCATTCCGCCTTACCGCATCGTGTACTGTTCACGGGCATCTTTGCAAATTGAGCCTAATTTACCGAATTTAGTTTTTATATTGTATTTATTATTATTGATATTGTGTAACATCCTAGTCATATACAGTAAAACACAATAACATCAATAAATAACTTAAACAGCAATATGTATATAATTAATTACTACAACAATAGATATCCAGTTTTGCAACATTATTATTATGATTAATACAAAACTAGTCTTCTTATGTTTAGGTCACCTTAAACATGCAAACCTATCAAGCATATTGCTTTTTTCTAGGGCTCTAGGCATAATTAGGTTCTAATTATTAGAAATAATATTTACTTTAGCATCAATATTTAATAGTCTTAAATATAAAATTATGCAAAATATAATCTAACCCATATTTTCATTGTTTAAAAGTTCATAAACAAAACATATATGATCTCTATTTTTTTCATGTTCGGCTAATATCAAGGTAGTGACAGTAATATTAATCTTATTAATAAGGTTATAAAACACAATAAATAGGTCAGGGTAGCAAATCACACCGTAATTCAACACCTAGTTGTATTTTGCATGCAATATCGTTATTTTTCATAATTCTTAAATTTCTATGAGAAAATAATAACTGATCAACAATTACTTCAAACTTATTACAATTTCTTGTTTTTCCTTAATCATAATTGGTCTATATTACGTATGCTTTTAAAACACATCAAAATATTTATAATAATATAATAACAATTCGTTTCCAATCAACTTGCTACGATTTTAAATGCAGGCGTTAATAATATTTTCATGCCAATAATGAATGATTTGATCCGTTACGCTAAAATATAATTTTTATGGAAAATGTTTAGCCCAGAAGTATTCATACTTAACAATTTATTGATGTATTAACAAAACAAAATGAAATCGAAAAAAAAGTAAACGAGACACATGTAGCGTAAGCCATTTTACGCTTATCTGTGGCTCAGCCGTTACGGCTAATGTTTAAAGTTATGAATCTGTCAAAGTTTAAACAAAATACAAATACAACGGTGTTTTCTGTTTAAGTGTTTACAGTAAAATTGTGTATCAATATTCTAAAAATTCCAATTTTATCATATTTGTAAACGAAAATGACTGAATTTAGGACACCAGTTAAAAGTAAATTGTTAACTGATGGCGGTGACAGACGAGAAATAATAATTCCGCCTTCGCCTTTTCTCAATAGACTTGGATATGGAACTGGTAGAGTTTTGAACATTTATATTTAATTGTAATTTATTTTTCATTAGGAGCAATACTAACAATTTATTGCTCTTTATAGGTGTTTCGGTGATGCAGCTTGTGCGATCACCCCAAGCTGGTCAGATCAGATCACCATGGGCTTTGAAAATGATAAATAAAAGAGTGAAACCTAACAAAGTATATTCGGAGCGATTACAGGCTGAAGCAGAGCTCTTACAAAGAATGTCTCACCCTAATATCGTGGGTTTTCGTGCTTTCAATAAAGACAAGATCCTTTATTTAGGGATGGAAGCGTGTGATTTGTCCTTAGGGGATATGATCGAGAAACGAGTAGAGGACGGTTGTGATGCCTTCACACCTCAAAATATTTTAAAGGTATTCAATGTTATTATATTAGCTCTAAATCTAGGTGCAAACTGCTGTAACTAGAACTTAATATTGTTTCTTGTAGTGTTAATTGTTGTTTTATATATTATTGAACGGTTTACTTACTAAAAGTGTTATGTTTCAGGTTGCATTAGACATAGGTAATGCTCTTGATTACCTGCACACTAAGATGCAAATATTGCATGGTGATATGAAATCCTACAATATATTAGTTAATGGTGACTTTGTAATCTGCAAGCTCTGTGACTTTGGTGTAACACTGCCTCTTGATGAAAATGGGGTGTTCGATAAAGATAATGCAGGCAAGGTTTATTATGGTAAGTTTACTTTTAATGGAAATAGATTCAATTATTTTCTTTTCTCTCCAAATGTAGTTATCTAAAATTGTAGTCGTACACACATTACCTTGTGGCTATTAATTCAGTAGTAGGACATTAAAAAATAATGATGCTGATTAAGTTATAAACTATCACTTTGTAGATAGACTTGAAGTATTATATTTATAGGTACAGAAGCCTGGAGTGCTCCAGAGGTATTAAACGGAGAGAATATCACCAGCAAGACTGATATCTGGCCGCTGGGACTTACCTTATGGGAGATGATGTCACTGTTGCCCCCTCACACACAGATTGATGACAACTTCGATGAGAGCATGGAGTTTGATGATAGCTATGTGGATAATGCTTACGAATTATATGGTGCGTTTCTTTTTGAAATGAAGTTTTATACAATTTTAGAATGATTGTTATAATATAAGCTATGCAGCCTTTCCATTCACCTGTTTAAAACCAAAATAAGATATGTTTTGATTTTAGCTGCTATACTGCTATTTGATTAAAAGATAAATATACTAAATAAATTGGTAGTCATTCTTGATCTATAATAATTAGTCTATATAATAACAAACTTGACATACTGATAGTTAATCTAAACAATAATTTTATTAATAATTGACTTAGAACTAAAATTGTAATAAACACTGTTTTATAATTAAATAAACAAATGTTGACCTCAATGTTTAAAATGGAGAGACTTCAACCAAATTTAATTTTTTCTACAATTTCAGGCACCCGTCCTGCAATACCAGCAACAATATCAGTAGATGAGTATAGTAAGCCTATTTTACTGTTCCAAGCTTGTACTGAGATGGAACCTTCTCGCAGGCCGCGTGCAGCAGAGTTAGCTTCTATTGCTGGAAACATGTCATAGTAGGTTGTTGGAAGGTTATATTTGCAAAAAGTATTATAGTATATCCAAATTATGTAATAATAGTGTCAGTTTTAAATGCTAGCAGCATTTCATTATTATATGTAGTAAAGTAATGATGTGTATGCATATTAAAATGCTTCATATTATTGTTTCTAGTTGATTGATGCTGTATGTGTTTAATACTAGGAATCCACAAATCTTGCATTTACAACAGTAAATCCTGTGGGATGGGAAGAATAAAAATACATGAGAAACTTTAAAAACAACTTATTTTATGTAACATAAATAAAATTCAACAACCGTAAAACTAAATGTACAATAATTATGTACTAGAGATTACCTATAAAGTGAACTACACTCACATGTAAGTAATTTGAGCGATGAGATTTATTTGTGAGATTCCATTACAACAGATTATGACTAGTACTATAATATTTAAGACTTAATGTCCCAATAAAGTGTTTTTTATTTGGCAAATAAGTTATCAATCTACATTAAAGCAATAATTCCTAGAAAATTTTAAGCTCATTTTATTTTTAATGGGACATTAAATCTGTCTAGAGATGATACATAGGTTTAAGTATGATGAAGTTTTGTTAATGTTGCTATTAGCAAAAATAAATAGATATATGTAGTGTTGCTAGGATTGAATATGACTACGCTAGTGATCGTGAGGTAATTACATAAGGCGAATGGAATATATGACTGGTATTATACATGAAATATAAAATAGTTCCCTCTATTTCTAACTACTGATATAAGGTTACACATACTTTCTGATCAAATTATTACATTTGTATGATGACATCACTTAATAAGTATGTAGATATTTATTTACATTAGTTCATAAAAAACTTAAGTTAAAACTATACAATATAAAATGGACAAGACGCTTATACCCTAGGAACCTTGGTTTCCCTGTTAATTGGTTATAATTATTGTGGTATACTCTAGTTAAGTGTGCATTATGTTAAGGTACCTCAAGTAAAATTATATTATAATTGTGAAGTTTTTCAGAAAATAATTTGATAGTGTTATAGTTTAAATGTAAAGGGTTTTAATAAATTTACATTACTTAACAAATTGTTTCAGTATTTTTCCCAATATGAAATAAGGTAGGGTAATATAAAATAAGGAAGTCAGCTATCCGCATGTAAGGAAAGTGTCTTGTGGCATATTGCTTAATTTATTACTTAATACAAGGTAAAAAGTAAAATGTACTGACTGCATTAATTTTCAGCTGTTTTATAGTAGCTATGAAGTAATTAAAAAAACATGTTAACGTTACTCTTAGGATGTACCAGGGCAGCAGTGTGTAGAAGTGTAGGTGATTTTAGTCTTTCCAGGACTTCCACTGGATGTACTGGAGATGTGCCAGGTTTTGCAGGAGCATGGGGGAGGTGTGGTCTCACTTGTATCCGATACTAGCGATTATTTTTGTCTATTTTCCATTATTTTTTTTTTAATTTTTAAACTCCCTCATTCTTGAAATGTGCCAGGATGGCAGCGGTGTAGAGAAGGTTAGTAATATCACTGGTATGACACTGGCATTTTAAATGCAAGGGAATGAATGAATCATAGACAAATTATTATTTTCGGTAGGTTTAAGAGGCAAGTCAATCTGAGGTTACTTTTAGGATGTACCAGGATTGTACCAGGTTTGCAGAAGTGCAGAGTGGGTGTTCGTTCTCTCAAGTCAGCAACACTGATGGTATAAGATGTAGCAGGTTACCAGAAGCACAGAGGTCTCACTGGTGTCCGATGCTCGCGAGGTAGGCGACGACGTGCGGGTGCGGCGCGGCGGCTTGCAGCGGCGTGAGGCCGTGCACGTTGCGCACGGGCGCCGCGCGCC
>DWAJ01005052.1:0-12032 GCA_018238005.1 Eurema mandarina | reverse complement strand
ATCGAGGGGTCGGCACGGCGCGCGGGGCGTGTGATCGTCGGGTGCGCCAGCGTTGATTGGTTCCCCAGTCATGTTGTCTTTCTCGCACCAATACGTCAATTACGAGCGCGATTCTACCGATTCGCAGCTATTCTCGTCCAGCGCTAAATATTCGTGACGCGACCTTTAACCTCATCTAAAATCTAATTGCCTTTCGTTCAGTAAGTAACAGAATGAGAGGCCCACTTTCCCTTTTATTCTACTTCCCATGTTCTAACTTTATTCCTTTTTGGTCACCAAACGGCATCGCATTCATAACGCATATAGATTCCTCTGTTAATGGGCACAAAATGCGAACATGGCTTCTACCTACTCAGTTGGCCGCATAAAAAAAAACTAATTATTTAACACACTCACCTTAGTTCAACTAACTCAATGCGCGCCTATCGGTTTCTAGTTCAGAAACTCAATCAGAGTTACGGCTCTTTTGTGTTCATTTACTTTTACACCTCTGGAATCATCTCCCTTTTATATTTTCATCTGTAAAAATGTCTTTTGTATTAGTTAGTCCTTGATATATCTAAAACTCAATTTAATATAAATTCTTATAATAACACCATAAAATTGGACTATAAACTTCATCATATAGAAAATAAAGTATCTTAAGTCATATAAAGTAGGTATATAAAGAATACTCGTATAAAACAATTGAATCCTAAAACTAGTCAGAACAATACTGTTGCAAATTAAAAATAAATACACATTCAGAACGAGTAAAACATAGCATAATCTAGTCCCACGTTAAACAGAACTTCTATTATAGCAACTATTTAAAGGATAAATTACACATTTTGTATCGAAGACTATCTATTCCATAAATTGGCAGTTATTAAACTGAAGATCCAGATTCTAAAGCCAAAGATTTATTTAAAGAAAATTTTTACTTTATAAGATAATTTTTATAAGTCCAGATAAGTTTGTTACACGTCTTTTACCGATAAGTCGAGTTACGGGCTAACTAAAGGATGATGGAATTAAATAATTAGAAACTTAATAGCTGATTAAATTTTTCTATGAACTAGAATAATGACTTTCTCTTTTTAATGTGTGATAGATAAGGTTAGTTGCAAATCTGCTTAAAATTTGAAATATTAATCAGACATTATGTCTAGTATTTCTGTATAATCTATGATAATATTAAAAATAGGTACTTATTTACAATTGCGGGCAAACCTACGCCATTTTCGCGTTTTAAAATCTGAAAAGAAATATTGCAAAATTAATTAATTTAGCTCACCGTCACTATACCTAAATTTAAGCTGGCAATACCATTCACAATTAATTCCCAAACAAAATCTGGTCCGAATATCAAAACAGGGCGCTACACCCATTCCGTTGGAGTACTTACCGCGTGTTTACCGACCCTACAGCAGGCAAAATTAAGAGATTGCCAAGTCTAAACAGTCTAAGCCCTTTTCATTGAAACCCGAATTTTGCGTTTTAATTACCGACGCAATGAAATATGATGTGTACATAGCTGAGGATTTTTGTTAATTAACAATCTTTTTATGACGTCTTAATCCTAAAATTTATTTAAACGAAATTATTTATGAAGATGTCAAGGACTTCTGAAACTTCAAATCTGAAAGGAATAAAGGAACTAAAAAAGAACTTAGAAATAAAGGACTCAAAATCTACATGTTTAACTACTTTTAGGACAAAATTTCAACCAAATCTGTTTAGTAGTTATTGCGTAAGTGTTGCAAATATTTCTTCATCCTTACCAACTTTCGTATTTATTAAAATTTTTAAGATTACAAATATCAACGCTACCCTCAAAATATTAAGCAATTATTTATCTTTGATACAAAATTCAAATAAAATTTAATATTATATCTACCAGCAAACATCAAACCATAGAAACACGTAACATTCAACCATAAAATCAACAACAGCACCTAAATTATCCAATTAGTAACAACTAGCACAATTTTACGTTTTAATTAACTCGGAGCGCCGTTTTAAAATGAAGACATGTACGTATTTGTTTAGGGAAACGTGTTGTAATCAGGTTACACAATACCCTGTATGCTTATGTCGCCCTGGTAGCTTGACATCAAACGAGACGGGTCGTGCGATTTGTTTTTTAAGAAAATATATGGAATTTCGTGTGAAATCTTAATTCTTTTTGTTTGTTGTGTCTTTATTACACGTATACCTACATAATTAAACATACAATATACATGGAATTGCGATTACTCAAATAAAAACAAATTACTATGATTTTTAAATCCTTAAAAATATTAAGCGTGAGCATTTATGTATGATGTATCTCACGCAAAAACTATTGAATAAAAAAATTAATAGCAAATTTTTATTTAATTAAAAATTTCTGGCTGAAGAAATTTGTTTACTTCATCAGGAGTTTGCTGCAGCTTATACATATTAGCTTGAAAATAATAAAAAATCTAGAACCTACCGAAAATAAACATAAACTGTTATTTTTAACTTTTTCATTTTTATCCTCGCGATTACACAAAGCTTCAATTATATTTAAAATGAAGACAGACAAGCGTTATTTGTTTAGGCGCACGTAATCACGTTAGAAGCGTGTTTATACATACATGTAGGTATAAATATATAGGGGCCCGGTTGGGGGATGATTTTGTGACGTATATTTGGCACTTTTGTTAGGATTACTCGGTCAAAAAACGCGTTGTTTTTATTGTATTTTTAGACGAAACACAGCTTGTTATAACCATTCTAAATTTAAATGTAAAGTGTCATTACTCATTTACAAATTTAAGATTCTTTTATATCTGTCACTTTACGAGCGAAATCAAATATGTCATTGACTTGTCACTTGACTGACATTGACATTGACAAGACAAGATAGTTAATATAAAAAAGGTTTATAACGCAACGCAAAACTTTATTACCTATTATGAAAGTAACTTGCAAAATACGCTTTACAGCCTTTAAAGTAAATTGATATTCACAGCTTATCTAAACAATATATACCGGCGGCTCCAATTTATCTCGACAGTAAAACGAAAAAAGCATGCGTTGTATAAAAAGTTAGTGCTAATAAAAAATATTGCGAATTAGAATTGAACCGTAAACTTTATCTTAGCGTACCTCCATAACATCTAAACGATGAGGCCGGCGAAGGCTAGGCCAATAAACGTTCATCCTACGAATCCCTAGCTCACAAGGCACCGCCCAAATTGGGACAATCACGAA
The DNA here is from genome assembly GCA_018238005.1 of Eurema mandarina. Taxonomy (NCBI): domain Eukaryota; kingdom Metazoa; phylum Arthropoda; class Insecta; order Lepidoptera; family Pieridae; genus Eurema; species Eurema mandarina. The sequence continues at coordinate 8,810 of DWAJ01005052.1, read as the reverse complement.
TTAGGCGCGTGCCACACTGAAATCACGTCAGTACTGACATCGGCATTTTATTTTTTTTCTGACTAACCAGTATTCCTTGCATTGTTATCAAAAAGTTTTATTGTATTTTTTAAAGGTGTCCGTATTTTTTTAGCACAACCATTTTATTGCGAGAGATCCAAAATAAGTATTATATATATATAGTTGTCAAATGACATATTATACTACCCGCTTAGTTTCGATTGGTATAGCAATACTAGGATAAAAATAATTCCTTAATTCTGGATCTAATCTTACTGCTAACTAATTCTAATCAGTAGTTTCTACGTAAAATACGTTCAACCGTTTTGTACAACTTTCACTTTTATAAAACTAATATTACGTAGTCTGGAAGCGATCTCAACGCCCAAATAGTTATATAGGATACTTCTCTAAGATTAATAAGTTGGGGAACACACACAAATAAAATTCTAACATGTCTAACTGTTGAGGGGTTTTTGGATGGAGCTTTAGGGAGAAAACATTTTGAAAGTTGGGAACACTGTGAATAAGTTATTTCAAATTCAAGTGTTATTTATGAAAAAAGTACAACACAATGGAGAAAATAAAAAAAAAATTAAGTGCTACAAAAATGTGTCGGTTTTGTTTATCACAAACAATACCTCTCACGACTTTGTTTAAGAAATACAAATCGTCAAAGGACCCAAATCTTTCACATCGTCGGGGTCACCACTGTGAGAAGGAAGGAAGGGATGTAACCTTCCTCTGAACCAAAGGGATCCTCCGTTCCCTCGTCCAGTCGAACCACTGACTGGCCGGCCGTTAGGCCCCGATGGTTCGATGTCGAGAAGTTGTATATATGCTAAGTCTCGAAAAAATATCGTAAGCGCGATTCAGACTCGGCGCATGAATAGCGGTCGCTACAAAGTAACTAACCTTCTAATTAAAGCCAACAAGTGAGAATAAACAAAATAATATTCAGCTGTATTAAGTATGGTCCCCTGGGTGCTAGTTATTAGTACATACGAGTGGCCGTGCCTGAACATTTGCGTCTTTATTATACGTTCAAATATATGCTTATAAATATTATAACATTTGTTATTTAGTTCTGAGGTGGAGTGTTAAAGCTGTTTGAAGTGAAAGAGGAAATATTATTGAAGTATTTCAAAGGTCAATGGCCGTTTGATTATTAAGAAGAATTTTAAATTTCTGACGCAATTGAATTACTACGTTGTGTTGTGTTGTTGGAATACAAAAAGTCTTAACTTCAAATTCTCTACTTTAATAATATATCCTAATAAGTTTCTTTGTATGGAAAGACAGGATTTAGGGATGTGTGCCTTTATAGGTCGCGTCACTGATGTTTAGCGCTGGACGAGAATAGCTGCGCATCGGTAGAATCGCGCTCGTAATTTACGTATTGGTGCTAGAAAGACAACACGACTGGGACAACCAATCAACGCTCGCGCACCCGACGATCACGCGCCTCGCGCGCCGTGCCGTCCCCTCGATACCTTATTTTTTTACTTTTACGCAGATTTCGTTCAGCGCTAAAGATTCGTGACGCTACTTAAACCTACCTAATAAATGACTTCATAAAATACGAATTTGCGAACGATATATCAAATACAGCCGGCTTAATTTCGTAACTTTTTGAAAAATAACATCGAAATTCCAAAAAGGTTTTGTTACGTAACATTTTGTTATCCAACATTAATATTATCTTACGTTACGTAAACGAATCCCTTGATCTGAAGCGAATAAGATAAACAAAACGGAACTCATTTAAATCTCAAGTTGAGCGATACAGCCTTCTTGTACACTTGTATTAATTCTAGCTATATTTATGCTTAGATATCATTACATAGTATAAAAAATCCCTTTCTTCTGTCCCTATGTGTGCTTAAATCTTTGAAACAAACGGATTTCCATTCGGTGTTTTTATCAGATAGACTGATTCGTGGGGAATTTTATATGTACAATACTTATAATAAATGAGTGTTAAACAAAGGGCTTTTTTATATAAGAGGTAGTAACGAGCTGACGCGTCACCTGATGGTTAGTGGAGCTATCTATTTTTTTTTATATAACATAGGGGACAAAAGAGCAGGTGAGCCACCTGATGGAAAGTGGTCATCGCCGCCAATCAACACTCGCAGAGCTCAGCTCTGGTGTGGATTGCCGACCTTTTAAAAAGATGTACGGTCTCTTCTTGAAGCATCCCAAGTCGTTACCATAACTATGACTATGTTGATATAGGACCGTCTATAACTGCAAAGATAAAGCCATCACGAATATGTTGCCGGCCTTTAAAATAGCTGAAAATTTAAGAATTTTTAAACAGATACAATAAAGAAAGGAAAAGTAAAAATGGACGTTCTCCCACTTACCGTACGAAACGCAGTGACATCTCTAATAAGATGCCATTACTTGACGCCGGTATTCTTTGGGAGGATTGTTCCCGGCAAAATTTTGCCAATTGTAGTAGTGGAATATTTTCACTGCATAGCATAAAAGAGTCGCATTCTTCTGTCTGACCATTTAAAGTCAGTTTGAATCTTTAAAACTACGCAACCGATTTTCATGCGGTTTTTATCACATAGAGTGACTCGAGAGGAAGTTTTATGTGCATAATATATGCATATATGCAGGTAAAACCGCGAGGCGCGACTAGTAATATATAAATCCAAGATTTTATTCACTACTGTGACACTGAAAGCTGAAAGAACTTATCTGTATGACAGACATACTTTCCAAAAAAATACTTTGTAGCACGCTAATTACTTTTTAATGATTATGCAAAATGGTTATGAAGCGTTTGCATTTATTTTCACTGCAAAAACTGCTAAATGTATTTAGTATACATATTTTATAAGACATTCCAAAGATTTCCTGTCTATCTAAAAAGATTTTCAACACGTACCTAAGATTTTTATCCGTTATTATCGACAATTTAGATATTTTAAATAGGTTAAATTAATGATGAATGTTCCATTTTAATGATACGCTAAGCTTACTAGAATCTATTATATTTAAGCGGCGAAGGTATGCCTATGTATGGTCCATTCTAATTTTCAACCTATTCGAGTCCAAGTGTTCTGAATATTCAAATGAATCCCTCTCACTTAGACCACAATTAAAGACGCCATTATATATGCGTCAGGGGACCCCATTTTTGCATTCGTAATAGGGATCATTGTGTAATTATTCATTCGTTAGAAGCCCAATCTATCGGCGACCTACTGAAACGTTTAAAACCTTGTACTTGGCATAAATCTCCATTGGTATTTTTTATTAATTTGCCATTTATATTCGTGTTTCGTTCGCCATTAAGGTTCCCGTGTGAAGGTAATGTCAGGGCGATTATGTTTTGATTACATGCATTATGCATGCGATCAAAACGACATCTTTCTCGCAGATATAGGCAGATAGCTTATGACGAAATGCTGTTGGAATATCAATATGCGTTTACGTTAGCGTAACTTTAAATATAATCATCAGCTTTACAATAATCTTTGTTTTAATTTGTTTTAAAGTTACTATTGATTAATTCTTATTATGTTTAAATGATGAGTAACAAACTCGATCACTTAAACATAATAAGACTTTTTTACTCGGTGATTAATTCAATACAAATTCGCAACCGCTTATAAATATCAACTCAATGGGTATTGCTAAATATCAGCGCTGTGATTTCTGTACTAGTATTTGCTGAGTATTGCTCAGTCTTTCTGTACAACTGCTGTCTCATTGTCTCTTTCTATTTTAGACATTTATTTTAAAATCTAAGTCATTAACTTCTACATCCTACCATTTGAACTATTTGATATTACCTTTCTCTTTTCTTCAATAGTAACTAAACCTAAACTATAGTACTACCAATACTAACAGGAACAATAACCTCAACATTAAAACAAACAGAACTCCAACAAAAGGTTATTCCAGCAAGTTTTTCTTCAATTAGTTTTATTCCGACGTGTTTTCTAAGCGCGCCCGTAAAAGTGGACAAATACCTTAAGCTTTCTAAATAGAAAGTGAGTGCTTTCAACAAAAATTGCTCCGATCCGCGCAATCCATTTGCAGGAAGGATGTTTTATCTCTACACCTTGTTTCAATTGATTAAATTCATGCGAGGACTTGCCCGATACGGTTTGTATTTTTCCTCTGCTTGATATGTGAACGTGAAGACGCTGGTCTTTTAAAGTTAGTCTTTGTTGTGTACTTTTCTTGTTTTTGTTCACGATTTTGATTACGATAATTCTGCCTAAAGTCTTGTGCCATCACAGGGTATATTAAAAAATAGAATTTATCATTTAATCGATAATTATTTGATCCTCCTTATCGCCTTTAAGTATTAGAAGCAATCTAATACTTAAAACTATAATTAAAGGTTCTTTGGATTTAACATGTTTTGGACTATCTCTTTATTCAATCCTTTTTGTCTTTAATAAATATATAGTCCAATTTTTTCGAAAAGCAGGTTCTTCGCTAGGATGCGATTTATAATGAATTGATATTATTAGCAAGGATTTTTTAAATAATTTTAAAATATTGCATGTTCTTGGTCTAAACGATATATATTATACGTATCAGAATTTTAATAATTTTATCGATCATAACATCCATACTATAATATAAATGTGAAAGTGTGTTTGTTTGTAATTCCTTCACGCCGTAGCTAAGCCATCAATTGAGCTGATTTTTGGCATACAGTTATTTGAAAAGATGGAGAGTAACATATGCTACTTTTTAACTGAAAAAAAAGAGTTATAAGGGGGGGTCAAAGTTTATATGAAAGCTACAGCTACAGCTAGCTAGTTGTGTAATATAAATAAAAATATATCTCACTCGAATTGGTCACACACAGAGCTTAAAAAACTTTCCTATTACACCGACAAAAGGAACAAGCAAAAGAAAAAGTCATCGGAAACGTTCGTGAAATGGTTCATTACGGTAATAAAAAATGGGGGAAAGAGAGCAAATGTGCGATAAGAAAGAAAGATATTTATGCACTTGGTGATATTTTTATTGGCTATCAACGTCGCAATTACCTATGGTTTATGTTTCATTCTGATATAACTACCAGGATATCATGGGGTTTAGCATGTTATTTCTTTCATAAGTACCAATATAAACAAATAAAGATCATCTGATATGACATTCCAGAAAAATGTAAATCGTACTACTGGACTCTTTTATTAAGATGCATGTGTGAAATTAAAGATTTTGAATTAGGGTTGTCAAACGAAGTTGAGCTCGCAACTTATATTCGATTGTTTTTAGGTTATCTTTTATATTGGCAGTTATGCTAAAACGAGACGGCAACAAGATGTTACTATTCTCGCACATGAAGCCGGGTTCTTACTTAACATCCCGGTCATAAATTAAAAAACAAATATTTTTAAACTATTTGGTACTTACTAATGATCTGGTATATTGTATGGCTACTGTTAAGGTTACAAATTCCTTGCCCTTATTTCAACTATTTCTATGTCCTATCCTATTTGGGCAACAATTACAAATCTTTTGACGCCCTATTCCTTAAAAATCGTTTCAATTCATACGCTAAAGTGAAACATACATACACAATTTTCCAAAATCTCTACCCAAAGTTTTAGTTCCCCGAAACGACAAAAAATCCTTACATGTTTACACGTGTTATCAACAACAGAACAACAATAATATTTGCCCGAGGTTAATGACCCCGTGTTTGCTCAGTGATTCACTAAGGTACTGGCGGGGTGCCAGACAAGCACACACTATTTTCTAATCAAGTTAACGTTCACAGTTGCAGTTGGGAAATGTTAAGAAAAACCCGATATTGTGCCACTGCAAGTACTGTCGTTATTAGGTGCCCGGGCGGAATGTCTTACAACTGATTTCACTAAGATGTAGATACTTTTTCTTATCGTTCTTTGTAACCTATGTAAGTTATAGAATAAGTACTTATAGTGCTATTTTAGGTGCTTTAAGAGGAGACCGTACCTACATCTTTTTAAAGGTCGGCAACCCACTCCAGAGCTGTCAAGCTTATGATATAAATAATGTTATAAAAGGCAAATGTATCTTTATTCAAATAGGGTCCTAGGCTACATAGGGTCACTGTCATACTACTTTTGATACAGTTTTTGTGACTGACTATAAAAATAAGAACTTTTCTGTTTATATTTCAACAATACGATGAAGTGACGTTCGATTTTAATCTTTAACAGTAATTTAAGTTCCATATTTCGGTAAGCGGTATCAAAATTTTTCGATATCCACGATCATAGTATTCAGATTATAACTTCTGAACATGACTTCATATACGTTGTCATTATAACAAAAATAGTATAAATAAATAAGACCCAACATACTTCTATAAACCCTCACTTAAGACCCGAAATTTTCTGCTTATTATCACGTACTCATATAGCCACATAAGTTCGCTTTAACTCCGTACCCAATTGGGTGCAGTAACGAAATAAGACTTCTAATTGTCTCCGCCAGATGCAGTCTGAAGGCGTGGTTAAAAATACAAAGCAGGTGAACAAAATGTACGTGCATTTAGCTTGGAGTTTGCTGAGTACAGTACTTGTAGCTGTTTGCATAAAAACCTGTATTTTAGGGCGCGTTTACAGTAGGGTGGGTTTATATCATTGAGTTTTTAGGCTATTAAACTTTATATTTTTGGATGCTGTTTATACGAGTTTTTTTTAAGAAAAATATTATAGAAGTCTCTCAGAATAAACGGTTAAATAAGTTTGAAAATCGGTTCAAAATCAAGAACTTATTCCTTACAACTTTACAAACCTTATCTATAAAACTAAAATAATCACGTAGCTTTTATAATCCTACATTTATATTAAGAACTATATTATGCTCCTTAATAAATAAATAAACATTTAAAACCAACATTCAACTTTAACAACGTTCTCTAACGAAATGCAAAATCCAATTGCTGCAGTTCCCCCAAATCAAATGAAACACCCGACATTTAGCATAATACACTATATTCATGATATTATAATAGTTTTACTAAGAGAGCATCCCGACAATACTGCCAGTGCAAACATCTTCCCCGCTTGCTCGAGCCATTTGCATAGAATAACAGGTAACCGTACCGAAATCCAAGCGCCCACTCCAATCATACCACGCTTACTGTAAAATATAGACCGTACACATTGAGTTAGTTGGAACTCTCATTTGCATATTTATAAGGTCACTCCATTTACCGATCGGACTTTAAACGCTCAATTCCTGCATTCCCTATTCACTTTCGATAACTTTTTTCAACAACCTACTCCGTTCTTTACCCTGTAATAGCTACGGCTAAAATATCAACTGTTATCCAAAAGAAAACTCTGAGTGTAAATTTAAATAAAATAAGCTTCAGAACACAATAAACGGCAACGGCCTACGAAAGCATTACGCAAACTGTCTTGCTCGAAAACCCTTAATTCTTTGAGCGGAAAGTGTGTTGTTTTATAAATAAACAGCGTCGCTATCAGTTGTCGACACTCCAGAGACGCCGGATTTAATAAAAAAGAGCCCTATTGCTGTCGCTCTGTATAAAAGAGTCCTTATCTAGAAGTATGGAAGCGTTCGAGAGTAAATTATATGAGATGCCGCGTAAGAAAATTAATGAGGTGAAAATGAGTGGCTGCGACGCGAAACTAAGCGTTTAATAGCGTTGTAGTTTTTTTTGTGGTTCTGTAAAATCGTGAAAGTTTAAGGCTAAGAGCTCTTGTACCTTTTTTGTTTTGTGGCGAAGTGTTTATTCCTGCGAAGATATCAAGTGCTGGTGGAGCGCACTTTTTTCTGCGTAATAAAATCGCTTCGAGTTTTATTGCGTTTTGTGGATTTTTCTCGTGATATTTTTGAAAGTAGTTTGTTGATGGTGTTAGGGGATATGCTAATTTCAAATCGCACTTAAAGGTTTATTCTATTTATGTATGCATTAACGAAAGGAAAGTGTATTTATATAATTGTATCCGTTATTGAGAAATCTTAAGCACCGCGAAAATTCGGCAGTTTGGGTTAAGTTAGTTCGAATAAGAAGCATTCTAAAATCATACCTCCTCAGATTGTAACCGCGCTTAGCTTTGATTCAATTTTATGACATTTTGTTACATTTCTCCACTTCTGCTTTATATGCCCAAATTTAGTAGACATGTCAACGGTACATAATATATGAAAATTATTTGAAAAATAATTAAAATGTATGAAAGAAGTGAAGTGTTTTGTTATTTAATATAAAATGCAGTTTTATCAGAATAACAATACAAAGTATAAGTAACATAATTATTATAAACTGTAAAGTACAGTAGTGTCATAATAAATTCCCTATTACTGGTTCATCGAAGTAGTTCATCTAATGCCCCACCCTTTCTCGCTAAAGTTGGTTTGTATTTCGCCCACACAATACTTTCCCTTTTAAGGAAACTGTGTTAATGAAGCACTTTTAAAGTTTGAAAGTCTTTGAAGAATTTTACGATACTCTCACTTTGAATTTGACCTCAAATATAGTCAAAAAGGGATATTAGACGCTTTATCTTAATAGAGTCTTGAGGATAGATAAATATTACATAATTAGTTTTTATTAATTTTTATATCTTCTCCATGATGTATTAATAATTTTTTAATGATCTCATAGTTCAGTCCGTTTTCAGCTGTGTAAAGCAAGTGTCTGTTTTTTGATATTCTTTCTTTTAGATTATACTTATATATAGTACGCGTCACGAATCTTTAGCGCTGAACGAAACCTGCGCAGAAGTCAAAAATAAGGTATCGAGGTAGCGGCGCGGCGCGCGGGGCGCGTGATCGTCGGGTGCGCGAGCGTTGATTGGTTG
>DWAJ01005051.1:0-12032 GCA_018238005.1 Eurema mandarina | reverse complement strand
AAACAAATTTCAATAGAAGAAAAGAATAACATTTTAGATCAACTAAACAGAAAGTAATGAAACTTTACAGTAATTTAGTTTATATAAAAAAAAACAGACAGCCTATATTTTATGCTAATACTAAATTTATGATAAAAGATAAAGTTTGTTAACGTATTTTTTTTTTTTTTGTAAAATCGTAGTATACTTTGGATCGAAAAGCGAGCTCTAACAATAAAAATCTGATAATTATAACTCGTTATAGACGATTTAATCCCTTAAAATATCTACAACATGGCTATGGCGCATCCTATTTTACGCAAAAAAAAACGGCCACTGTTAAAGAAATCAAACATTCATCGCTTGCACAAACAAAACGTGCAACCCAAATATTCCCTGAATAGTAATTACTCAAAACTTTCAATACGAAGTTTGGAATATGAAACTAATAAAGTATTTAGAGGCAAGTGCCAGTGCGAGTTGGGTTGCGAGCGAGAACTTGCGCTGCGGTACAACTTCCAGCACATAGCGGCCAGCTGATTTTTCTATACCGTGTAAAACGTTAACAACTCTCGAAGATTATTGAAGTGAAACTTTGTACGGAATTGAATTTTGTTCATGTGTGGGTGTGTGCTGTGTACTTGTATACATGTGTGAGTGAAGCAGTAGATATTAGATACCCATTTGTTTTTTATTAATAATAATAAAGCTTTAGAACGCCTATAGAAAACAAATTGACATTTAATTTACGCGAAAAATAAATATTTGATCTCATCAAAGATATAAATGTAAATTACAATTGTATTTTTCCAGTATGAGGATCGAACTTTTGTCGCAGAAGACATTTGCGCTGACACTGCACCAAGCACTCTCATGAATTAAATTTAATTAAAGGCTGCATTTTTTCCATTACCACTCTTCTTCAACAGAATAAAAGTTATTCTTATCTTAAATTACATACTTATATGTACGAGCAATTTATATCCAATTTAAGAGTCCAACTTAGCGAACTTAACTTAAATCTCTCTTAGTACGAATGCCGTCAAGTATCGGCGACTTACCAGATACAACCATTTGAATAATTCACCAACATTATACGAGCATTAAGGCGACAATAAAACCGCGCAGTAGCTCGAAACAGTGGATTGTAGAAAACAATATTTGTAGTAACATCAGATGGGCGCAATTACAGCGCTCTTTACACAATAATGCTGCACTTTAAAACGTTTTAACATGCCTTAGTTTGCGTTCTAGTCCCGAACAAAAATACGTAAATAAACCGAGTAACATGAAGATTCCGCAATGTGTTTTGGTATTACAATGAGTCGCGATCCGCACCGGGCGGAATAACTTTGCTTCAATCCTACGTGTTACACGACATTACGTTTAAGATGCAGAAAATTGTGTTTCAGAAATAGATTTTTCTCGAAGAGCATATTTTTAGTTGTACGAAGGAATACGGTCTCTTTTAGACTCCTACGCGGCTTGAGATAAATGCATTTTTATTGTTACGTTGGCAAACTTATAAATAAGAACCCTTGTAGTCTTTTCTATTTCCCAGCATGTTTTCTTGTTATCGATTCGACGGACGAATGTGCAAGTAGGTACCTAATACATTATGCTGGACATTTTTTATTGCTTTTCGTTTGTTCATTTTGATTATTATAGTATTACATATTATACTTATTCAATAGGAACTAGCTTTTTTTTTAGACAAACGTTTATATAAATAAAAAAAATATATTATTAAATATATATATATAATTTAAAGACAAATTATTCAATTAAATATTAAACTATACAGTCCACTTAATCTACTAGAACTACTGGTCACAGATTCCTTTACATCAATATAATAAAGACTGAATCTTCAAAGGTCCTTCGAGCCGGATTCCGAAAGCTCTTTACTCTCAGAATAGCCGTTTACACGACCAAAGTATTACCTAAAAGCACCCGTTTTCCGCATAAACTGATTCAATGCAACCTTCACTTACTATCGCTCTGAGCACAGTTCATTTGAACAGTGAACTACCCAATGTTATATATTATAACATTTAACTTTAAAACGTTCATTATTATTAAAAAAAATTCGCTTGCGTATCTCGATACTTCTCACGAAAATTGATATTTCTAATATTCCAATGTGTGTTCAAAAAATATTATAATTGAAAATATTGCACGTTACTTATATTCTCCCGTGTCAACTATCTTAAAGCAATCCCATCATTTTCGAAATTTTCTTGTGACATATGACAATGTGACACAAGAATGTGTGTCTATATAATATAATTTTGTTTCATAATAAGATATGTTACAATGGATGGTGTGATTTATTTAAGTATTTAACTTATAACACTCATCGTGTCTGTTCCTGGTGAAATAATTTTGAAAATCCGTTCAGTATAGTATACTTCCATAGACTATCTTAGTATTGATAAGCTTTTCTTTGTTGAACAATTTTTTTGTAGACATTACGCATACTTGACTACTATCTAACCTCTTCGTAAGAGAAGATACCAGTCTTAATCTGCCTAGAAATTATAATAATAAAGTAATAACATATAAGGTTTACAAGTCTAACCCGTTTAGCTTAACCTGTTGCTTGTGCAAATAAAAAGCTTACAAACCAATAATAAGAACTCCGCTTTCATTTATTAAAAGTACGGGACTGATTATGTATGATATAGTCAAAATGCCCCGTTTTATCGTGTCACGTAATGCTAAAAGAATTTTATAAGGGTTACGGGTTTCATGATATTAAGTTCGTTTAAAAGAATTTTTCCTTCATTTTTATAACTTGCTACGCCTATTTTTAATTTCGTTTTACTTTACGTTAAACAAAAAAGATGTCTCTTTATAAGAAAATTATTTAATGCTAAATTTTATACAACGTAAATATTATCTTAATCTAAAATTAATGTAGCTCATAAGAAGTTTCGTTCAAAGAAAATATCTGCAAGATTCGCAGCAGTTGCAAATAAAAAACATTAGCGTCGGGAGCATTTTAACTTTGGACTTGAGAAATTCCCTTCTCGTTCGCATACAATTACCATTACCGTACGATGCTAGACATAATAATTAGTAGAACTAGAATTTTAAATGACGTCAGAGCGCAGTGTAGTTGTAGTTGTACGCTTAATATCCGCTGTTTCTCGTAACCGGCTAACAATATTGCGTTGCGTACGCCACGCGCTAGTTCCATACTTATCGCAAAAGTTTCAGCCGTCGGAGGGTGGGTGACGGGGGGGGCGGGGCCTCCCCGTTGCAGTATCGATCGTGTCTGCTGCACGATGCAACTGTCTTCCGCAGATCAGTCCTTATCGTCTGCCGGAACGAGCCTCAGCCGAAGCTAAAAAGCCTTTCTTTCCACATTCCAACGCCAGATGCACCCTCACGCTCCACAACACCCAATCTATCGATACCTTCCTCTAGACTAAACAAACTTAAAATTGAAACTCATAATGACATTAGGCAAAGCCGTTAGGGGTTCACCGTTCAGGTAAGTAACAGCCGTCGCTAACTACGAAATTTATAACTAGAACCCGAGTCGAAACTTGCCAGCGATGAAAATATTGTAAACTGCACTCGTTTCGGATAAAATTAAATGAAAAATGAAGTTTGAACGTTGGCCGACAAAGTTGGCCACTCAACTTGGAGCCTGCAGAATGTAGAGGCAAGCACACAGTCTGCCTACGTGTGTCGGCCGCCCGCCGCCGGGCGCGCCGCACACAACGCGTCGCCCCTGCCTAGTATGTAGGTACCTTTAATGTCTATCGCGGTATTAAATACTCAAGCGAATATTGGAATTTCTAACGAGCCTTCAATATATTAGAGTGAAATAGTGTTACGTACAGGGTACTTGAACTTTATTAAAATTTATATCACGTGTGCTACAAAGGGTTCCAACTTTAGATCATTTGTAATTAAGTTCTCTGTTATAGCATTTAATAAGTTTTAGCAATGTATGGAGGCGGTTCGTCTGAAAGGAGAGCTTAGTTCGAGATTTTTCCTTTTATTACTTACAATACAAAAAGCCTTGCGCTTTGAAGAATAAATCATAAACAAGCTACTTACGAACAGGTGTGCAAAGAGGAGGAAAACATCGCTTATTCGGTCTGTTCGATCAACTTTGTAAATTATTTTTTAAACGAAACAATATTCTTAAATGCAGATTATAATATATTTCTTACTAAATATTCCTTATACACCTAAATAAGTTACTTTTATACAATTTGTTAGATGCGTTTAATTATTAAGTAGGTTACATATTATAACTTGCTTCTAAATTCATTCTGTATCTGCCCAAGAGATTTACACGAAACGAATGACAATTCACTAACATAGTGATAATTTATAAACAATCTTTATCTCAGTAGATATACTTATAATACATATGTCACCGGAGGATCACAAGAAGAGCAAATTTATAAAATTCCTAGGAAATTAATAAACCTTTGTAGTAATTTATAAACTTACCGAACTCACGCGTAAAATTATTATTTACTTATTAGTAAGCAATAACCAAACGCCATGTGCGCTCTGATTGGTTGAACTGTCAACACCAACCAATCAAAGAGCAGTGTTTTATTTTCCGTATTTTAAAAAAGCGTTAAATTAAAAGCTCTTCTGTGATTAGGTGAAACATATAGAACCTACGAAAATTCGTTAGTTGATAAATTTGCGAAAATGTGGTCGTAAAATATAAAAAAAATATCTCTCGTTTAGAAGGTCCACGAAGGTTTTGCTGTTCTTGATATTTTCCGGTGACATATATAATACATTTGCATTCGCCTTGCAATCTATGAAGATTTCTTAGCTTACACGGTAATAAACAAACCTCTAAAAGTCACCACAAAATCTCTAGTCCTACCTACCTATGACGGTCTCACCAAAGCTTTAGTGACTCAAATCGATATAAAATTGTAAATGTGGCCGATTCAAGGGTTGGACGCCTGCCAGGGACTCGAACCCACTTCTCCGCGCACGCACTCGTTGACCTTAGGGTAAGAGCCGATATGTGAGCGCCCGATAACATGCTTTCATATCTTCGAAACATATTAAATGGCTTGAAAAAAAAGTTTACAAGTTAACGGCACTTTGTAGGCATGGTTGCTACTGATTTACTATATCGTATTCGTATCTTAGTTTGGTTGATTAGTTAAGATTGTTTAAGAAATTATATACCTAGTGCTATTGTTGCAAGAAACATGTCACTTCCTAGAGAAAATGCCGCCAACAAATTTCGCTATTTTGCACATAATCATTAAATAGTATAAAACCAAGTCGCTTTCTTCTGTGTCCCTATATATGTTTAAATCTTTAAAACAAGGCAACCAATCTTCATACGGTATTTTTTTAGGACATTTATACACAGCTCCATCTAGTTCCAAGCTAAGCAGAAGCTTGTGTTATGGCAACTAGATAACGGAATATATTACATATATTTTTATTTTTGAAAATACATACATACAATACACAGCAACATCCAGACCCCAGAAAAATACAAATTTAAATTAAAAATATATTTTTCCGGTGTGAGGATCGAACCCACGACTCTTGGCGCAGAAAGCAGTTGTGCTACCACTGCGCCAAGTGGCCGTCAATGTTTATGTGTAATAACTAATAATACATGCACAATTCCGGAAAAACCGTGGCGCGGCTTGTATCTTATAAATCACTTTCAATAAAGTGTAATCTATATTCCAATATTAGTTCAATTATGCACCTTCCTTTTTTCACACACCTACTTCTAATCTTCCCGGAAAATCAGTCAATCTGTTCTGCCTATAAGTGGTCATAAATACCTAAATATACACATATGGACCCGAAACGTACCCTTTATCGAGGCCAGCTGAATAAGTGATGGTCTACACCGGCTTAGTCACTTTAGTTCAATTAAATACTCGAATCAATACTGCAAATGACGTTTTGTACTAGACGATTTCTAATTGAATGAAGTCTGTAGTCGTTACATTTAATAGATTTCTTTTTGAGGTTATGTTATTTCTTTAATAGACATTAGAATAACACGTGGTATATATTATAGATAAAAATTAAAAAAAAACATTTGAAATAAATTATTTTTTCCACGATAAAGGGCAATCGATTTGTGCACATGCGGAGTCAACTTTTAATTAAAAATGTTCCTAAGAGAATTTATTTTATTTTTGGTTAGTAAATCCCAAAAAACTATTAAAAGAACATAAATACACAATTATCATTTAATTAATACTAAAAATTCGAAAGTATTTAAAAATAAAACAAAAATTGTTGCCAGACTTATTTATGGATTTTAAACTATTGCCATAACAAGATGACCAGTCACCAGACACAAAAATATTAAAAGGCATTGGAACCATTTGTTAATTAAGTGACATCGTAAAATAAATGTATTGTATGTAATACTGATAAATATTTATTGTTTGCCTAATCGTGTATTGGATTTGGCTTCCCTCCAGGGTGACCAGCCCTACCAACTATTAACATGGCTTTCCGATAACTCACGACACATATTCTACATATTCTGTGTTAAAATGTTTTATTTAATACACTCTGTAAGCGGTATATTTAAATTCGAAATAATAACAATATGAAGGTTATTTTAATATTAACCCAACTAGCAACGTTAGATTTTGTTTAATTTACTCCTTAGGAATCAACTTATTCGTTGAAACTTACTAATAGGGCAGGATTTTTAATACATATTTAAACCTATGATTTGTTAACCCTTAAACCTAACTTAAATTGTTAACCCCAAAACTTTAAAAACTAATATCGGACAATTTGGAAACCATTACACGGACGATTTAATATGTCATTTTGCCAAATGTTACGATAAAAACAATTTATTTGAGTTACAGAGGTAATTAGATACGATATATAGAGGTACTTATTTTATCAAAAAACTTGTATGTATTTAAATATAAAACTTTGCGCTTGCAACAAAAATAAAACACAGACTGAATAAATAAAAGTCAGGTAACCTAAATTTAAAACAGCAACCAGAGAGCATTTATCTGGAAAGGCATCGTTCGTCTATAAAACGTGAAGCACCTCCTTGTATACAACAAAAATAACAATCGTTAAGCCGCCTAGCAGTTCTCGCGGCGTTCTAAGACTTTAAAAAGTCACTGTAAAAATGGCGGTGGTGAATTTTCTCGTGTTAAAGAGAGCATTGGAGCCTCGCCAGATCCCTCTCCAGAGAAGCACCCTCCGACGCCTCCGACGCTAATTGTTGCTACCAACGCCGTAATTATCTCAATTATACAAATTATTAATTTATAATACAATGAACTGCAGGCGTTTGAATGAAACATTGCGATTGTGTACCGTTATAATTAAAGTTTTTGTTGATTTTAATTTAATTGTAATTGTAAAGACTGATGCTTCGAAATCTTTCTTTGTTTTTTATAGTGCTTACTTTTTGACGGTTTATGGTTTATTGTACTGTATGAATGGTATTCTTAAGTCCTTTATTTGCCTAAAATTTTACACTTTTTAATTTAAATTACTAGCTGTGAAATTCAGATCCAAAATCATAAACCCTGATCCCGTTTTATGTATGGCAAATTTTTTCTTAAAAAATAGACAAACTACTCTAATTCTTTTCGAGTTATACGCTCAAAAGGCTTCAAAATACATATAAGATTATTGACTACATAAAACATACACTACATAATTTACTTCAACAATTTAGTTCCAAAAAACAATCATCTTCACTGCGCATACTTAAATCTCCTCAGACAGAATTCCCATACCCGTCTATCAAAATGAGTTGTCAATACAAATCGAAATTACGATTTCGTCTAGCCCTTAAGGAAATTTGAAATACTTGTTAGTTTAAGTACAGTACGTCGCGGGCTGAAGGCTATGAGTTTGGAGGAGCGCCAAAATACCATGTCAGAAGTCTGACTTACATACTACTGGATACGCTTACCGTTGAGCGAGGTTTGAGAATACGTCTCATGGTCTCATAATCCCATAATCTCATGGTTTTATTTATGATTTACCATGAGTTGGTGTTAGGGACGTGAGGTGGTGAAACGGAATACAAGGTTGTAGAATACATGGTAATTTTTCAGCTAAACGCTTAAGTCATGAATAGTTTAGATGACTTATTTACGTTTTTTGCATAGTACTACTTTTAAAAAATGAACAAATTTAATATACAATATATTTTTTGAAGTTTCTCTTAAAACTAGTCTCTCTCTCTACGTAAGTCATATATCATATAATTCACGTTTCTTTTAATGGAAAAAATCCAATAGTTTTTCGCATTCAAACAAACTTTCTTTAGCTTAATATTAAGTGTGTCTGTCTACATTGTTATTTCCACGACACACTAATCTTACGAGCCAGCTTTGAGCTAACAAATAACATTTAAAGACTTTTTAATGACCATTGTATTAAATAAATCTTCTGTATAATATCAGAGGGAACGCTGAAGCTATAAATGGTTCGCTTTTATTGTCTTATTTTTCTTATTTTAAGTTTTATGTTGCTTATTTAAAAGCTATTGATTTATTAATGCAGGGGTTTCTATAACAGCTGAGATTTTTTATTAAAATATGAAATATATTAAAACACGTGGGACAATAATGTCGCTTAACTTGATTTTGAAAAAATCTCTAATTATTAGGTACTAATTAATTGTCATTGATGTCGTACTGCTATTGATATACTTATTAAATTTACATTCATTCTTATTTTTGTATGGCAACTTCCTAACCAATATTCATAATAATTCTCTAAGATCATATCAATACGTCGTATTAAAAATATCTATAGATCATTCATGAATAATTCTGATCTTTTTAAACTCCAATTTCCCTTCCTTCCTTATTTAAACTTACAGAAAAAACCATTATACGTAATGCGTAGGTAATGTGATATTTCAAACATACTGCCTTCCCGTTCCCCGTGGCATTATAAAGGGGGTTTATAAAAGCGTCTCATACTGTTAAGTGTGTAGTTTTATTGGGTCCATGAAAGATAAAGGCTCATCCCTCCAGAAGCACTCTTGACCGCAACAGATGGTCTTACTCTCCATATGTGTGTGTGTGTGTGCGTGTGTGTGTGTAACGCCTAAGTACCTTTACATGTAATGGTCAACGGTTGTTAAAATTAATGACTATATATACATTATAATAAACGATACTATTTGAATACCGTTAAATGGAAAACTTTTTGCTTTGTATGTATAATCATATAAACATTTGAAATTTGTATTAGAATCATAAAAAATATTTGTATCGATACATTAGCCATTTTAATTAACAACAAAAAATTTTAGATTATCTATGCCCTTAAATTGTATGACAAAAATTCTAAAAAAATAAGAATACTGTAGTTTTAAATACATATTTCAATAATTTCCACCATGATTCTAAGGCATTATAGTCCTTAATACATAGATGAAATCAATAAATAAAGGATCTTCTATCTATCTTATAAAAAAAATCAAAATTGCATTGTCACACCAGCCAGTATGAAAAAAAAGAACAAAAAGCCTACATTATCTGTGCTCTAAACATTTCATATCACACGTTCCCGCGCTACGACGTGCCGTTCCATTGCACGCAGCCGGCGGCGGTGCAGCGCGTTTCCGAACGCATGCCGCTCAATATCCGCGCGGATTGTTTGTACACCCCCCCCCGGCCCCCACCCCGATGTCTAATGGAACCTTGTGGTATCTAGAAATAGGTCCCTTATTTATCTAGAATTATCATCGGTAGTCTCTATGCGGTTTGAATTAAACGAAATCTATTTACGATGTAAAATATTATAATTTTAAAATAGGTACTAACTAAGACATTTTAAATATACATAAATATTACATTAATTTTGAATTAAAATTTAGTTTTAAACGAAGTTGGAATCATATTTTATTTACATGTAACCCCATCGATTTTTCTGTTATAGGAGTTAATATTTAGTCTATGTCACGCGCGAATAATGGAGTCTGTCATTGGTTAAAATAATAATGTCAAATTCTTATCAAGTATCAATAGTTCCCTAAAACCGCCTACGCTTTTGTTATAGCAATATAATTGTAGATATGACGTACCTATGTTCTATGCTCCTACCTATACGTAAACCCTTCATACAATAGTTCTAGTTAAAATTACTTTTAATTTAAAGCCCTAACATACAAGTCAAGTGTTACAATAGCAAATGAGTTCACACATTCACACGACGCGTCACACACATACAATTTTGAAAAGCCCAGATGCAGTTAGCGTTTCAATTATGAAACTTAGTTTGAACTGCACGTAAGTTGTATGTTTGAATGTGTTTGAATGTGTATGAAACGATACTCAGTGTCGTCTAGCATGTATTGTAGACTGCGTTCTAACTTCCAGTTTGACGCAGAACCGATATGTGAATACACGAAGCTTTTGGCACATTCGATTGTTAGGTAATGGAGCGATTTTGGGGCCTTCGTATTATTACACAATATAAAACATAGTCGCTTTCTTCTGTTTGTCCCTAGGTTTGTATGAGTCTTTAGAGCTACGCAAACAATTTTTATGTGTTTTTTTTATGGAATAGAGCGATTCCAAGGAAAGATTTACACGTTTCTCTCATACATAATATATAGTACTATAGTTCCATATTATACTCCTTCGTTATAACACTAAAAAAAATTAATAGAGCTAATTTTCCCAATGACAAATAGGCTAGATTTTGACAAAACTACAAGATATTTTAAATTATTTCTTTTATATTGTGTAGTATTGCTATTGCTAGCAATTATCCGACCAAATTCAGAAGTGTTTTTTTTAATCTTCTTTATTTATCTTTATTACTCAGTTCATAATCAAGTTTTATCATTAAGTTTCAACAGGAGCAGTTTTTTCCGGATTCTCATCAGTAGTTGGAACTGCTCAGCGTAACACACAAAAGAGGTTTTATATTAAAAAAACTCGTTTATAATTCCTTATTAATCGCCAGTTCGCCTCTGCGTCCTCGCTACGAAGTTATGCAGTCGATTTCAGAACTGTCACATGATACCTGTTCGCTGCACGCCAGACTAAGTTCCTAAATTCGGATCTCAACCCCGCTCAAATCGAGACTTCGATTGCTTTGTTTATTTTAATCGTTAGTCTACGAACGGATATTAGTTGGTAAATTCTAACAATATGCGAACTGTTTGTACGATGCTACCGTAAACAATGCTTATTGGTTGACTGAAGTAATGCTGTCTAATCGTTTTCTTACATTTTTATGTTTAAATCTCGAGTTTAGATGTTATTTTGTTTTATTAAGATGTATGTAAGCTTCTGAAGTTGTTAAGGGACTATAATATCTGCTCTGAACTGATTTTAAACATTTTAAACCAATGTAAAGCTATATTTTCGACATTAGAAGGAATCTCAATATACATATTACGAAAGTCCTACTCTATTTGTCCGTCTCTCTGTTTCAATTTCGCCACAATATTACAAAAATTGGTAAAAGATCAAAATAACACTACGAGACGCAAACAGTGGAATATGTTATAACAGACCAAACATCTTTACACTAATTTATGTATTTCGATCCTTGTAATTTTGAATCTGTCCCTATGCTTTAGCAGTCGACTGTACAAAAAACAAAATTTCATTATTGTTATGAATTTACTCGGGAATTCAATGAGACACGCAGATTACTTGTATCACTTTTAATGGCCGACAACCCACTGTCACCGTGTGTGGAAGATTCACATCCACCTTCGTATAATGTACATCCAAATACCCTAAAACTATGTAACTGACTTTAAATTTTTTTTTTAATTTAATGACCTGGTAACAAAGACCTTTAGGTCATATCTTATTTATTATTTTTACACTTCACTTCATAAATTTCCCTTCGTAAAGTGATAGTGAACTTTACGAAGCACCTCGACGAATCTTAGAGCAATCGAAACGGCGCTACTATGTGCTCTCAAATGAATTCTTCATTTCCTGGACACTTATTAGCTAATTTACTGCATGATTTACTATCACAATCAAACATTAAATCACTTTATGCACCAAAAAACGAATATTCAATTGAGATTACAAACAGACGCC
>DWAJ01005050.1:0-12032 GCA_018238005.1 Eurema mandarina | reverse complement strand
GTTAAGCTAGATATGCCGTGTTTGGTATCATTTTAAAGCGCTTCACTTGTACATTTCGAATATATATATATATATTACTAGCATTTGCTTGTGACTTTACCTGTATTCATGGGGTACTTTTATACTTCAGCGTCGTTTTTTGGTCGTAGTTGGGTTTTAGTTTTTTTACTTTATCTTGTTAGCTAGTAGGGCTTAAAGAGATTCCAAAATAACTATTGGTAAGTCTGATATTTCTATGTGACTTATCTTGGATAAAAAAAGAAAACAAAAAACTATTACATACTTACATACAAATGTAATCACCTTCTCCTATAACTAATTACATACTAATTTTCATAATTAAGTTGCCAAATAAATTCGCTATAATGGTGCGGGTGGCATTATATTGGCTATAGAAACAACTTTCAGCTATTAAATAGTTTAAAAGTGTGTAGCTCAGGTTTCGTTTTTGTAGTTTCCAGTTGTAATTTTAAAAATTTTCTATTGTTAAGTTTTTTCGTTAAATGCAAAAACAAAAACAAACTTTAGAAAAAAGTAATACATATATATATTATTATTGAGATAGTAGGTATGTCGCACGCGTACAGCGTACTATACCTTGTTTGCGATGAGTCAAGGTAATGTAAATTAGTAAACAGTTAGTAATACAGCAGGTACCACGCGCTGAATGTTACCTTCTAACCATTTTATGGTCGCACCAAACGAAGTACGAGCTTCAATGATTTAGCTACCGCGGCGGGTCACAGACGTGCGTAACTAGGGCACCACCTAATAGTAGCATTCGAACTTATATTTTCGTACGGATGCAGTGCGCGGATTATATTCGTGACTAATGGACCAGTGGTGTTTATCGATACCGTCATGGTTTGCAATACATGTGGTTGTCGCAACATTCGTCGTCGGTTGTTTTGCTGTTCACAGTCAGATGATAACACAGAAGATGTTCCGATCTCCCTGGTAATTTGTACGTTGTTTGTTTTAACTGTTGACACTGAATTTGTTGTTTGTATTTATTTTGTGACTTATCGCAATCGGAAATACTCAATAAAACTAGTACTCACTGTGTACGTATGCGATACTACAATAAAGATCGCAGATGCCGTTCAATTTCTTTGACTTTTAAAAATTATCTTATCGATAAAGCTCGTTACATTTTTATTCTTAAGGTACATTTTATACGTACGTCAACGTACATACATTATGTATATCAGAGCTGATGTTATTTTGAGTTTTCAATTATTACCTACGACTTTAGAGTACTTTTAGTTATTTGATGCTTCAATAAATATGTTTTACGCTTAAAGAATAAGTTAGAAAAATCCGTAGAATAGTAAAAAATAGCTATGAGGCGCAAATATAAGTTGTTTAAAATGCGGGTAGGTATCGCGTGAGTGGTGTCGAAAATTATGCCGGGAAAATATGTTGGAAAGAGCGGGTAGTGGAAGTTCTATTCCATAAGTCGTTTACAATTTGTCGTACCTGTTTTAAACATGCATAATGGAAGCAATAACTTCGATTTGTAAGGACACACTGCCCTGGTTTTTCCCCACTCTATTTACAGTGAATACAACATTAAAGGTAGTAAATTAGACGGTTTTTATTATTGGTGTGATGTTAACGACCTGAAAACACGCAAACCCGTCAGTGTATTATCATCTATTAGGTTACTGAGAGTGACCCCGACAGGGCAATTAAATTCATACTTAGATTCAATGACATCATGCATTGTCTTAATTCGTCATCGTTAGGTCTATGTGAATTGAGTTGAATAATAAGTAAAGGAAGTCCTTATTAACGTAAAGATAATTAAAATTTTATAATTGTCTGACTGCTATCTGCATTTTTATTTGTATTATACACCATTTTAATGTCATAGTCACGTTGTTATTTAGTATATTTTCTATTTTATTTTTGTGATCACTTTAATAGGAAGCTTCACAGGAATGGCAAAAAGCTGTTACAAGAAAATATCGGTTTTCCTATTGCTCATTACTTCCTTGAACGATACACTCGAATGCCTTCTGCCTTGAGTCTTTGTTTATTTAACATAATTTCAACTGAGGTTATATTTATGCATTTTTTTATCAACGTATATTAAAATTTTCAGAATCAACTAGCAGAGGCCCGCGATGTGAAATTCACACAAACACTGGTGGAACCCTTATCAATCGGATCTCACATAATATGCACTGGCACACCCACTGAAGATTTACCATGGTAAGTACTAAGTAGCATTTCTTATCGGTCAAAACGTTTAAAGCGTACACTAACATACCTACTATTATTACCTTTTGTATTTGAAATCGAAACTGAAAATACGTACATTGTTAAATGTTGCAACAAATCTATAGAGAAGCTTATTGAAATGATGTAATTATTGAATATAATTTTCTAGGTTTGCTATAAATATTGGTTGCGGAGATCCCGAATCGGGGCGTGGCGATATTGGCGTCCATTTCAACGTTCGCATGCCACAGTGCTATGTTGTGAGAAACACGAAACGACACGACAAATGGGGCCTTGAAGAGACTACTGCTTTTAGGTACTTAAATATTAAAACTGAATACTTTTATATAATAAATAATTAAACCTAATAGTTCTTATTACAAACATGTATGAATATAATATTAACAATTTACAAGGAACTTTTGAAACTTGTTTGTCATTACATAGTATAAAACGAAACCGCTTTCTTCTGTCTGTCTATGTAGGCTATCTTTAAAACTACGCAACCGATTTTCATGTCGCTTTTTTACCAGATAGAGTGATTTAAAACAAGTAATATTATACCAAAAGATTCATTTCTTTACTTTTTCTAAAACATTTGCTATTCTAAAAATGAATTACATATAAATGTGACAGAAATATACATTTTCAGATTATTTCCATTTAAAACAGACACGCTATTCACATTGGAAGTGTTAGTGGATGAGAAGGAAACGCTGTGGGCAGTGAACGGGTCGCACTACTGCAGCTACGAGCACAGGAGCCCCAGTCCGCTGGTGGCGGACTGGCTGCAAGTGACGGGTGTCCGGGATGCCACCCTCAATGTGACAAAGACTGACATATATCCGATGCTGGCTCCGCCGCCACCTGAGGTGAGAAGTTTTTAGAAACTCGGGCAAACGAGCAAGAGGGCAATCTGAAGCTCTACTCCGAATGCAATCGTCGTCGATGTAAAAATTTTGCTACTTCTTACCGAGTTATATATCGATATAACTCGGTAAATGATTATCGAATCGATAATCAGTTCATCGTATTTTTATCGAAATATTAATAAAACATTATATTTTTATTCAGTCGTTCAAAATCGGTATCGAGTCTAGTCTAGTCGACGACAATCGACGTTCAAACTAGAGCTGCTGATGTAAAGTAAAATCACCTCCTATGAGCACTCGTTAGAGGTCTTAAGAATATTTTGCTGGTCTTATTTTAAAGACGTTAGTAAAGGGCTGTTTACGGTAAAATACTTTTTAAATTTTTTTTTAAATTGTTACCAAGTCAAGTCAAAATATATGATCGTATGCTAGTGACTCGCACTGATTACCTTCAGACAGAAATTGAATATTAAAGTGAATTATTATAGTAGGTATAATAACTGATGAGAATTTTAAATGTGTACCTCTTTAAAATCCTAAATCTTACTTTAAAATATTATATTTAGTTTGTTAAAATTAAAGGTAATTGTTTAATTTCTCTAGATACCCCTTAGAGATTATGTGGATGGACCTACAAAGGGCGACGAACCGAGTTGGCATTCAAACGTTATAGCGACGATGACTAATGGAATTCCTGAAGGTCACCAACTAGTTATTTATGGAAGGTAACGTTTTATTATTTAATTTATGTCTTTCTTCATATATAGTTAACACCTTCGCTACTTTATGCGCGCGAAAGTAAACCGTGTTTTTCTTCTAACATACAAACCTTGTTCTGACAAAAACAAATACAAAAAACTCTAATTAAGTATATTCGGTACTCACCTACATTCTCATCTCACAGTTTTATATACATGTAAAAGTAAGTTTATTGGCACGATTTTATTTGAAATCGAAAGAATGAGTATGCTCACAATGCCTCGTTCTTGTTATGCACTAATTTACCTATATATGGAAATATATAAGGTAAATTGATCAGTCATAGACTACTAGATGTATGCATATAAGTTGATAAACTTGAGATGTTTAATTGAAAGTCACACGAAGGTTAGATCGTTACATATTGGAGTCATTACTACATTCCTTACTTTAGATTTAATTTCTTGAAGTAATATATTCTTAGATGCGTTTAGCGCTTTATTTTTATTTTTTATGTATTTGTTATATTATAATGAGATGTTCATATTTCTAATGAATGGGATTATGATATTACCAAGTTTGTGAATTGATGACATTATTACACACACATGTAACAGTAATTTATTATACGCTTACTTGAGGATTTCTCTAGTTTACTATTCATATTATAAAATAATATTTCATAACTTTTTGATGAGTATTTTGAATTTTATTGTTATTAACGTATCCATAATATTGTTTCACATGTTATTAATCACTCGTTTCGAATGGTTTCCCATCCTCTTTATAAGATCGTACTAAGTAAAAGTCTTTTAATATGGTTAAAAAGTTCAATCTTGAACAATAACGATTAAATTACAAATTTAATGTGAATATCAATATATAATGTATGTATGTATGTACTATATTACAGACTGAGAGCATTACTGCACTCGTTCGTGCTGGACCTGATGGACGCGGCGCGCGAGTGGCCGCGGCCCAACGTGTCGCTGCACGTGAACGTGCGCGCGCACGCGGACGCGCAGCTCGACCGCCAGCTCGTCGTGCTCAACGCGCACCTCGGCGCGTGGGGCGCGGAGCGGAGACAGAGATCTGCTAGACTTGTGCCGGGGACTAAGGTATGTCTATTGTGACAGAAATATACATTAAAAAAAAACTTTAAATTTATTAAGGATGTAAAGTATACTTTTTATAATTTGAGTTTGAAAGATTATAAAAACTGCGAAACTGCGTCAATATGCATATTTATTATGTTCACAAAGTAATATATGGCATAATATGTGTCCATAGTATGAGGTACCTTTGTTAGTTCTAGAGTTATGAATGCCAGAAAACAATAAAAAGATATCGACATTCTTTATTATTTACTTTCCAGTTCTTTTCTACGTAGCCCGACACGCACTTGGCCGTTTTTTTAACTATTATGATTTACTATAATTTAACAATTATTTACCGAATTGTTATTGGACAGTGTACAATCCGGGTAGTGCGAGGCGCGTCCGAATGGTCGGTGTTCGTGGACGACGTGCTGGTCGGCGAGCTGGAGCACCGCGCGGCGCCCGACGCGGCGCGCGCGCTGCGCCTGCGCGGGGACCTGTACCCTTTACTTATATATATTTGTCCAACTTCTAGCTCTCCAATTCCAAATGAAATATAACAACTCTCCACGTGTATTAATTATGAATATAAAAATCAATGCCACGTTTCGTTAAAATGTTATAGGTTATAACTCAACAACGCCTTTTAACGATTTGGCTAATTTTGGTCTTGAATTATTCGTGGAAGTCTAGGTTGGTACGTAGAGAGAGGATAGCTTAAATCATATTGCCCCGGGAACGGGAACTACGCGGGTAAAACCGCGGGACACAGCTAGGTAATTATGAATAGGAAGGCGATTACTTATGCTTAAATCTCAAGATATGAAATCACAACCAAATAGTCCATTTTAGTTTGTATGATTTATATCGAATAACGTATTATATAAGAGATAAATGAAGGTTACTAGTGATGTTTAACAGTCAATTTAAAGTGATGAATTATTTACATTTTCGTTTTATTTTTACAAATTTAATGTGATCATTTATTATTTATATTTATACGTGATAGTTGAAATTGAAGTTAAGAATTTTGATGTGTATAAAAGTAATGCAAAAACGTGCCATTGAAATTGACAAAAAGAGCATTTATTGTTGCTAGGTAATAATATAATATAAAAATTAATAAGTGTGATATTCAAATATATATTAATATATAGATTTTGGCTTGACGCTTATAATATAGACATGTTTACAGTGATTGTGATGAGCGTGCACTTAATAAGTTTAAATCGTGAATAAGATATAACTTTGTTCCATTTTTTGTGCAGAATGAATATTATCCGTTGATCTTGATGCAATAAAAAACAATATTTTTAGAAACATTTGTTTTATTTTGATACATTTTTTTATATTTTAAAACTACTTGGAGCATTGGATGATGACGTTAGATTGGGCGCACTTGTAATTGGATGGTATCATTCGCGTTTTAAAAACAACGTCAACATTTCAAGTGAGAGCTAATATTTTCTTTTTCACCTCATATTTTATAATCTATATCCCATCCTTCATTACGTCCTTTGGCCCTATTTAGTCCTTTTTTATTCATAATTCAGGTACCACAAAAAATCACATCATGTTATAAATTAGATATACATGTTTTTACTTGACGACAAGAAATTAATCTCTCGATAATTTCTACAAAAAACTGATCTATCTTGAATTTTTGATAAAATGTAAGCTGTTAATGCTTAAATAGCATTAGAAACTATCCAATCTGTATGAGAAGAAACTCGAGTATTTACTCCCGGGTACTCCGGGTGTGCACAGCCGTAACCCCACGAAGTGATTCCAACTATAATATCCTTTTGATGCACTAGAGGTCCACCGGAATCACCTTGACACGCGTCTTTTCCCCCAACGTCGAGAACTCCCACACATATCATACCATCTGTAATATCGGGCCAGTCTTCGTGACCTGGTTGTTCTTTCAAAGAAGCGTATCTTTCAGCACATGTTTCTTGATTTATTACATCCACATCTACGTGCTGCAATTGTTCCGCTGTTTCACCGCCAGACTGTATGTTAAAATGTCAGTCAATTTAGTTTGAGTGATGAATTGTAAAGTATTTTGTTTTTTCGATATCGAATGCATATATTACTATGTACCATCAAGAAGTAATAAGATAACGTATAAATTACTTCAGTTAAACCTATTCTAAATGGATATCGAATAAAATTAATTTTAGAAAAGGAAAAATGGTCACAAACCCTCAATGCACCCCAGCCCACGGCATAAGTGACAGTACCGTCAGGCAAATTATAGTTTGCACCAGCGATTCTCGCTACAGAAACCCTGCTAGATAGTAGCGCGCCGCTCTGCAATTTTACGATTGCTACGTCGTTTGATAAACTGTAGCTGTCATACTGAGGATGCCATATTAGTTGGGAAACTTTATATGTAGTTCCTCCACTTGAGGCCATTGTTGATCCTAAAACAACTTGCCAGGACGATGGATCGTCCAAACTAGAAAAATACTCTTAATTAGCTGAGTTATCAACATACATTGAATATTATTAATGATTTTTTTAAATTATCGGTAGATACACGGGTTAGCACTGCGTTATATTAATACTTACTAATAGCAATGTGCAGCTGACAAAATAGCTTTAGTAGTGATGAGAGAACCTCCGCAAGATTGCATCCACCAAATTCCCCAGATGCCATATTGCATGTTACTCATATATGGATACTCTTGGATGGTCGTGGAATTGCCCCCGACGATACGCATGGACCGTCTAGGCACAGCTGTAATAATTTACTTATTCAAACATTCTCTTTCAACGTAAAATAAATAGCAACGTATTAATTTACCTAGATTAGTAGCTGCCATTGATATACACAAAAAAATTACTGTTCGCATTTTGTTAATTTTAAAATTAATAAACGTTTATAGGATATGTTGCCCATTTATAACCTATGGTAAGCATTATTAATTATCTTGATATGTACTTATAATGAAGGGCCACTTGTACCTACTAATAGATAAGGTAGTTAAATCCATTTGTATATGAAGCACGTTGCTCATAAATATATCTAATCTAATACATTGCGTATTTCCTCCACAATAAAATACCTACTAATATAGTAGATATGTTTTATATATCGTACGTAATAAGAGTATATTATATAGGGTCAAATTGAGAAACCTCCTTTTTTTGAAGTCGGTTAAAAAGGGGGTACCCGCGTCATTGTTCTTTTAGCTTGAGAACTTTGTAGTATAGGTCGCGGCACAGATGTTTAGCGCAGAACGAGAAGTAGAGCCTTTGTTAGCTACTGTTGTTTATAATATTAAGAATATATGTTTGGTTCGAAACGTAGCGAACTCTAATTCTACTGAACTTCAAATTGTATTATTATTTAAACTTAAATAAATTATATGTCTAAAATAATTTGTTGTGCATCTATCATTCTGGTTATAATAAAATGTTATCTAATCTGGTAGTACATTTTTGTAGTTCGCGATTGTCATCAAGGTAATGGCCATGTGAATATGCGAATATGTGAATGCCTTTGTTATAATGACGAATAATTATATATATTAATATAACGATATATATTAATAAATGTGTGTATGTTCTGGACGCCTGTAAGTGTGGCGACAATATGTAAATTGCAAATTTTTAAAATTGTATATACCTATTCTATTTAATGTACGTAATGTTCACGTCACTTACTTAAAATTTCAACGTTTTGTCAGTTAATCAAAATTGATTAAGCTTACAACACAAAGGTGTAGGAATGGAATTATGGGATTAAAAAATGATACGATTCTTTGGTATATACTTTATTTAAACTGGAATGTCCTAAAATAAATGTACAAAAACTTATCTAAGGATAATCTTGCAGTAACACTAAAATGAAAACTGCTGAAAGTGATAAATATAAAGAAAATCCTCAAAAATTATGGCGGTAAACTACACTTTGGTAATTAATCAATGAACATTACGCAGTTGTCAGATGTGACAGGTGGGATATACAATCAAATTGTAAACAGCAGCGAATAAAAGTAACATGTGACTTCAGATGCTTTCATATTCAATGTTTTGTAGCAAAGTATTTTACTTACACAGGTCAAATAGTTACTTATCCGATATCCGATAATATTACATATCCGATGTTAATCCTCAGTTATTACATAGAGTTTAAGCCTCAGAATCTCAGCCATATACGTGGTTTTTATGTTGGTATTTCATACACATGTATTTCATGAATATAAAATATTAAATAATTATATAACACAAACCAAACGTTATTATTTATGAAATAAATATTAATACTCATGAATACGCACCTAATTGATTATAATAAATGATTTCCCATAATTGATTACTCACGAATTAAGTTACTTATGTAAAATTTAAATATTAAATAAGTAACGTTTAATTGATCTACTACGCAATATAATTCGACAGTTAACTTATCTAAATAACGAAAGAAATGTTTTATCTATATTGTGGAATGAATAATTGTTAAATTTTTTATCTGTATAAGTATAATATTTTTCATATGGCTGCTACGGAAACAATATGCAACATACGTAACATATTTGCGAGAATCGTACAAAATATAAGTGTAGATACATATTATGAAAACAACAAAATCAAACATGTCTCCGTCACTGTCAATTCAGACGTCCTAATATCACTTCAATACAAAACTACGTAAAATGAATTTAAATGCCAAGGTACATAGTAAAGTTTTACTTTTCAAAGCTGACTTAAAAATAAATTAAATAACTACGATTACATTGTAACACGCGCACTAACCTAAACTAAAATATATTACGGCCGTTATTTGCGTATCTTTATTTATTCGTATAGGTACTATATTACTCAAACTGTTATTATAGTTGTCTCACGTCTTCTCCGGTTAATCGTAATGACCACTGGACATTATAAACTTGATTCTTGTTACACAATAATTTTGGGATAATAAAACGTGTTCCTACAACAAATAACTTACATTCTTACGCCTTATGTGTATGCTAATCGGTAATGCATCGTCGCTCGATTATAATTTGGTAATTATAAAATACTTCAAAATATGATAAGTTAACAAAATAAATACAATTTAAGACTACTTAAGAATTCATTGTTCATGTGGCTTAAACTAATAAAGCTTTCATTTTTTATCAAGTCCAAGCTTGAGATTCTTTTATGTACAAAATATTGTAAAAATGTTGATCAATATCTTCTAAATAATATTGAATGTGCAGCAAAAATGTAATGAAATTAGTAATAATTTTGGGGGCTATATTATTATTATGTAACAATATTAAACTTAATTAAAAGACAATTAAACGCAAACATAAATTAACTTTGTAATATAGAATAATACAAGTGGTGTTTCTCATTTCTATTCCTGAACAAACTTGAAAAAGTCATTTTAAACACTGAACACAATAAGTCTATCAAAAACATAATACACAATTCTTTGTATCAAAAAATATCTTACAATACAAAATTAGAACAAATCGAATTAAATAATATGAAAAATTTTCAGATTAAAGCAATTTATTTACCAATGAATAAGCAACTGGTCTTGTTAAATTATTCTTTTTCTTGTGTACTTGAACGCTTAACATTGTAGCTGCATTTTTGTACGTTTAAGTATATTGATATAAATAGCAAAGGCATATAATAGCAAAGTGTAAATGTGCGTCAGTCTATTTGTATAGTTCAATAATTGTGTAGAGAGTGCAAATTAACCTTAGATACATAAATCACTGGACGCGACTTTATTAGCATCGATTTAAACACGATTAGTCATTATAATAACACGTTATAATTTACTTAGTATTAACAATATATAACCATAGTTATATATTACGTAGGATTAACTAACCCTAACTGTTTAACGTCATGGCGTTCGCCAACAAAAAAAACAGCAACTGGATTGAGGCCCATTTAGGCGATGCCGGTACTCGCCTGTGGCGTAAAAATCAATTTAATTTAAAGAAAAAGTTACTTGTACTGCATTTTTGATACGCAAATAGTTGACTTACAGATTTACTTATTTTTGTATGTATGTAACATTCAATGCCTCTAACGATTATCTCTTTGTTAACTGAAGACACCGCATAAACGGACCTTTAGAATATAGTCTACAATCAGGCGATAACAAACATTTATACCTACAATACTATAATAAAATGTTACTTAAAGTACGCCAACACAATAGCTTCGCGAGAAGCCGAAGAAAGGCACAAAATTCATAAGATACAGCGCGAATATTAATTATCCGTCTTCTCATAAGAAATTATTCTTTGGAAATACCATGTATCACTCTTCCCAGCTTCACAGATTAAAACAACTTACACGTATAAAGGCAACCTCGTATTTATTTAGATAAATGCGCAGTAAATACAATAATACTATTTAAGATTTTTGTTCAAAGTCTTAATACATAATATCTAAAAATTGTAATTGAAAGTCGTTTATCATATTAGGCACTACATTAATGTGAATAAATGTTTAATACATTATAAATACAATATACAAAATACTAATTTTAATGTTCTTTTTCGTTTAATTTAACAATATCAAGCAAAATGCCAAGGAGTTTTTAATTAAAAAGTTATTAACCTTAAAAAATGTCCTAGTATTAATTGATCAGTAATATATATAATATATTGTTCATATATAGGAACTGACTATATAAACAAACCGTTACTAAAGGATAAAGATGATATTTCGCGCAAAAGGCATAACACGAGTTTGAACTCTATTTACCCTAAAATAATTCAAAAATATGGACGGACCGTCATGTTTCGTCGTTGTTAATAAAAGAGTACTTATTTATTGTAACCTTAAGAAAACCATTTTAATTAATAAAACCGTATTATTAAAGAAAAAAAATAGCTTTTGTTTGACAAAGCTATCTAATGTGATTTGATGAGGAAAGTGATTATTAATCATTTATTTATTCATCTAACTGTTATTACAATTTTTTGATACAGCCTACAGTAGCTCAATATGGAGCAGTTTCATTTGTTTGAAATAATCTGTATGTATGTATAGTACGCGTCACGAATCTTTAGCGCTGAACGAAACCTGCGCAGAAGTCAAAAATAAGGTATCGAGGTAGCGGTGCGGCGCGCGGGGCGCGTGATCGTCGGGTGCGCGAGCGTTGATTGGT
>DWAJ01005049.1:0-12034 GCA_018238005.1 Eurema mandarina | reverse complement strand
CATTTATACACAGCGCCATCTAGTTCCAAGCTAAGCAGAAGCTTGTGTTATGGCAACTAGATAACGGAATAAATTACATATACATACTTTTCTTTTGTAAATACATACATACAATACATAGCAACACGCAGACCCCAGAAAAACACAAAAGTAAATTACAAATATATTTTTCCGGTGTGGGGATCGGACCCACACGACCCTTCGCGCAGAAAGCAGTTGTGCCACCACTGCGCCAAGCGGTCGTCTCTAAAGAGTATGTATGTATGTTTTCTTAGCTTCCGTATGCGTGTCCCAAATAAAAATCTACCTTTAAATATTTGAACACGTCTCGACATGAATTATTCATATTTTCGTAAACTGGGGATAAAACGTGAAGGACGGTCTATCGTAAACACTTGTGACTTTCAACAAAGACTTTTATTTCAATGGAAAAGGAAATTATTTTTTTCCATTTTCATTGAAATAAATTGTCTTGATTCAACTGTCTGGTCTGAGATATGATTGTGGTAAGGATTTTAACAGATGGTACATTTTTGTTTGTTTGTCATGAAATTACTATTAATTATTTATTTATTGGTGAGTAAATTATGCATACAGTAACCTTTGTTATTCAGATTAAAGGAAAAAATTAATTCGAGGGAGATTTTGATCTATGTAGCATTAAAGCTCGGTATGAAAAAGTATTTTATTTATTTTTTATTGATGATTTTATCATCTACATTTTTGGTATGAGGTATTTTTATTTATTTTTTACAGTCTCATTATAAAGATAAGGTTTAGCACACATATAGTACATACATATAAACACTACTTGTTGTTATGTAGTTATAAATTACGTAAAAATACTAGCTGTTGCCCGCGACTTCGACCGAGACCCAAACCCTCCTTTCTCAGGCTCTAGACTATCTTTTCACCAAATTTCATTACAATCGGTTCTGTATTTTTGATTTTAAAGCAAGAGACAGACAGACAGAGATACTTCTACATATATTATTATTATATATTATTTAAATACGCACGTATTAATTGAAAACAATATCAAAACCTTAATTCCGTTTTGAATCATCAATAAATAATAAGCCAGCTATTAGATTTGTTACTGAGTCGTTTCGTTACTCCGATATTAATATCGTAGACATAATTAATTATCAACACTAGCTGTGTTCTGCGGTTTCAGCCGCGATCACTGCTTGTCGCTGTGGTAGTGTATATATGCCTTGTTGTGCGAAGGGTCCCGGATTCTATCCCCATAACGTTATAATATATTTGTAATCTATATTTGTATTTGCTGGGGTCTCGGTGTTAATATGTATACAATTTATAAAAGATAAACCGACTTCAAACTAAAAAGCAATTTACTTCGTACGCAGTAAATATCATAGAACATATTTATTTAATTAATAGAATACATAATTTTGAACCTATACGATATCGAACTTATCAGTTTTACTTGGCACCAACTTCATTTTTTTACATGACAAAAGAAACTGCAAGAAAATAGGTTGCATAGTTTTAAAAATTTAAACACTTTTTTATCAGATTTTAACATATATAGGGATAGACTGAAGAAAGCCATTTTGTTTTATACTATACGTATATTGTACGTATATATGTGGGAAATATAAAGAATCGTTACAATAACATGTGGTAACTCGTTCGCCACCTGTCGTGGGCTGCAGACCGGAACTGTACAGACGTCGAGACAATACGATATTCAATTTTTATTATATGACTCTTTATTTATTTATTTAAAAAATTATTTATTACATTTTAACATAACATAATATAAAAAAAGAAAAATACAAAAGAGAACACATGTAAAAGGCGGCCTTATGGCTGTAAGCCATTTCTTACAGGCAACCAGGTTTAGAATAAAATAAGAAAATTAAAGTTTATTCGCGAGTACATACAAATACATAAGGTGTACAACTAGACAATATACAATAAATACACACATATATATATTTAACTTATTAAAGGTTGGAGGGGGTAAATATATGTATTTACCTCTCTTTATACCAGTAGATATCAGTCATAACTGATATATCTACTGGTACCTGTTACAGAGAAGTAAATATAGCTTGTATGTGATATAATAGGGGCGAATTCTTGTTGAATATATTCGGAAAGTCTTCTTAATATTTAAAATATAGTATTAAATTCTAAAGTAACCACTTATAATGGGTAAGTTTAGAATTGGCAATTCAATAATAATTGAAGAAATTAAATTGCCTTCCAAAACTAGCAACTAATATGATAAAGTAGTGTATGTGTTTATTTATGTATTTGTTACTACTGAATCGTTTTATTTTCGAATATTTCGTTAATGAAGTGCCATATCTTTAAAACAAGTCATATGTTATGTATTATACTTAAAAAATAATAAAAAAAGATTATTTTTATATGTGTTAAACGTCATGTAAAATAGTTGTGTAGTTTAATAGTTACAGAATACATAAGAACAGACAGATAAAAGCTAGCTGCGAGATTATTTTTTGTATACACATTAACATTTAAAAAATTCGTTAGTGAAATCCAAAATGTTTGCGACTGTACAAATCGCCTCTTCGTCTATCTCCCTCTATAGTTAATAATGAGACAGGGACGGGTATACTTCCTGTATTTTTACATTAAGAGGGTCCCTCGAAGTCATATTATCAATGAAAGTAGTTTAACTTAGTTCGGTTCAAAATTTGTTCCTGTTTTAGTAAAAAATGTGAAAATGGGTTCGTTTATGACGTATTTTGGAGATAAACGGAAAAATCGGTGAGTCTTTTCTCTGTGTTTCTTAACAAAAAGTTTACAATCTAGAACTACATTCCTTTTTATGTTTCTTCCGGTTAATCTCTGAAATGGTTGAAACGATTTTCACGGGACTTTTTATTGGCAAATAGATCATGTAATAAGGAGTAGACTTAGACTTTTATTGCCTGTGCCATCTTGATACGTAAAATAAATTTTTGTGTTTTATAATTTCGACCTTCATGGGTATAAAAACCGCGAGACATAGCTTGTATTGAATAAAACTAGCTTTAAATAAAAATAAAATAAATCGTTAGCAAGGTAACCGAATAGCACTTAACTGTGAAGCTTAATCCGAAGCTTAAATAAAGCTGCTCACCGTTTTTGTTCTTATCGTTTCATTCATGTTTGCAATTGTTCAGTGCTTTGTAAATTATTTGTTTATTACCTATGTTTTTTATTATATTTAACATTATAAAGATATTTATTCGTTAACTTGACGAGACAAAACTGATTATTTTATATATCTACGAGTTGTTGCCCGCGACTTCGTCCGCGTGGATTTTCATATACTTAAACTTTGACCCCCCCTTCCCCACTTATAACCTTTTTTCCAGTTAAAAAGTAGCCTATGTTTTATCTCAGACTCTAGACCATCTGTGTATCAAATTTCGTTCTAATCATTTCTGTAGTTTTAGCTTGATGGAAAGACAGACAGAGTTAATTTCACATTTATAATATTAGTAATTGATATGGATCATTTATTTTTATTTATTTATAACAAATGTAATTTAACACTTACATTAATTTAATACATTAAATTTAGACATGTCTCGAAAAACTTCAAGCCAATATAGACAATAAAATCGACCATTTATCCGCATTTAGGGTAATAACGTGGTGTTAAAAAAACTATTTATATGTGATTTAAGTAAAGTAAGTAAAGAATATTGTTCGGGAACTCCCAATAAAAATGTTTTAAATCAGAAAATGTTTGAAAATTTCCTCTTTAATTGTCAAAAGGCATATAAATAAAGCTTCCTTAAAAGGCAGACCTTATACGAACTGACTTCGAACGGAAATATTCAGAACCTATTTCACATATTTTCTATTTTAATAGAAATTTTCTAAAAAGTCTAACAAAGACGTTATTTGCATTTTCTTAAGAGACTGAATTCATTACAACATATAACACCTAAGATGCACGATGAATAAATTTGAAGCAATAATTTCTTCACTTATAATGCTTTTGTGTATATTTAAGTATAAATATCTATATATATATATATTTATACATAAGTGAAAGCTAGTCTGTTTGTAGTAGCGCTATTATCTATCATTTTTATTTGGAAAAAATGGAGGGCAAAGGAATGAGAAGAGGCAACATTTTACCGCGAAAATGCAACGTGCAATTTGACAGTTCGTGTCATATTTTTAAAACTTTTTTTTACATTACTATGATTTATTGTATGCCAGTGTTGAATGCATATTTATATAAAACCTTTTTACTGTATTATTATAATTCTTTTTTTTATTTAAAGGAAGGATCTGACAGTTTTTTAGTTAGTTTAATAAACACCGATTTTTTCATAGTTTTTTTTTGACATGGTAGGCAAAGCCATGGTTTATTACCAGTTCTTAAATAACTGTATTGCATGGCGTGTTATGTTTGCTATGTTCTTTGATAAGCTATCGCCCGCACCTCGTGTTACGTACTAATTAACATTTAAACGGGTCCCGCGTAATTGCGCTTTACTAAACAAATTTTGCTGGAAATTTTAATTCATCATTGGAACGTGTGGTTTGTGAACATTAAAAAAAAGAACTACACATAGAGCGGATTTAATAATTTATTTATATAATAGAGTTAACTTATCTGTAGGGAGCAATTTCCGGAAAATTTTTTTGAATGTCACCTACATTCTACCTCAATATACAAAGCTAAATAATATAGGTACTATATCCTATAAACCGACAAACGTGACAAGCACAGATCCACATCATAATGTTAATTATAGATATTCATATGAGATCAATAATAAAAAAAATAATTGAGTGGATTAAGTATCTTACAACTTTAAATCTTAATTAAGGTCCTATGTAAGGTTTTATAGAGCTTAAATTGTTCGGGAATAACAGGGAGCAATTTAACCAACTGGTTTCTACAATGTAAGACCATCTGTAGATTCCTCTTTACCTTACAGTTGGTTAAGCTCATCAAGGTTTCTTTTTTTTTAAATAAACAGCTGTCAAAAGTATAATAAAACCTTTTTTTTGTTGACAGCCGGAGTGAGTCGGCTCTAAACAGTCCCACGGAGCCTGACGTCTCACTGGCGGCTTCCATCACCGACCCTCTAGAGGCTTTCACTTTGGACGAAGCCAGGAGGACTATCAGGTATAAAGCTAGAACCCGTTTATTATTAGTTTGTAAAATTGGTTTCATGTATAAATATTTTGGTTCTTATCAAAATTCCATTTATATTAAATATAAAGCTTACTAAAATTGTTTATGACTGAAACTACTAAATATGGTATTGTACAAAATCCATTGTGAAAACTTATGTTCTTAAGAAAGTTAATGAGTTGAACCTATCAGGTATAGTTGATGACTACTGTTAAGCGTTTAAAACTTAGCCGGTCGTAACTGACTTCAAATCCATCTTAGAAAGACAATATCTTTAGAAGAGGCCTTCACCCGCTTATGGATAGGTTTAACGTTATTTTTTTTAATGATATTTAGTTAAAACATCATTCTTACACGAAATTATTCTTTTTTTTATTAATTTAATTTATGATTTGCCTTTCCAGGGACCTCCGAATGAAATACCGAGCGCAGGCGCACCAACTGCTAACATGGCGCCGCGCGCACCGCACTCAAGAAGAACTAGTCAACCGTCTGCAGATAGAAAAAGCAGAGCAACTGAAGATCCTCTCCAGCCAACTGCTGCTCTTCGAATCGCGCCTGGTCCGCAAACAGAAAGAGATCAGCAACATGCTCGCCATCCGAGAAACCATCATCATGAAACAACAGAAAGTAATCGAGACCCTTCAATCTAAGCTGCTAGACAACGGCATAGACACCATCCCATCTATCCCAGACTTCAGGGACATGCTTCAAGATACCAACATCAACGGAGACTTCGATTCTCTCAACGATTCAGACTCCGCCGTTATTATGGAAGATATGGACTCTGATTGTAATCTGTCGAATCTTCCCAGATTCCGATCCATGAATCCAGATAGTATTACTGTCGTACGATCGATCTCAGACGCTATAGACCCGAACCTTAAATACAGCATGGCGAGGCGATCTAATGGTTTCCTGCGCAGGCCTGAGATACTCGAAACTGTGTACAGCGTTGAGGAAGAGGCGGACGCTGAGTCCACTAAAGGTCTGAGCGCTCAGAGCAGCACAGAGAAGGATATTAAAGACCACAACAAAACGGACGAGCAGAAAACTAAAGAGAGCAGTTTGTTGGCTCAAAGAAGGGATAATTTCCGTATGAGAAGCATCGTCCTCACAGCCGAAGTGAAAAGCATAGATAGTGATAAAGAGAAACCGAAGGCTGGTAGCGATTCGTGGTCGTACACTTATGTGCCAAAAAGAATGACGCCTGCCAACGATTCCGATGAGGAGGTCGTCTCGAACCCTGAGAGCGATGGGGGTGAACCAGAACCTAAGTCTCAAGTAGTGACATACAACAGGGTGATGTCGAACCACAGGAATGTGACTAAACCGAAAGATGTCAAGTATAAGAGGATTAACAAAGCAAAATCGAAGAGTCTAGAAGAACTGAGGGGTCGTTTAAAGAACTGGGTCGATAAAGGGAGCAAGCTATCGAATATACCTTTAGAGCATGCACAGAGCTACGCTTGAACGAAGTTCCTTATTATTCGGTTTAAAAGGCGTACGCCAAATCGTCGAGGTGATTAGTCAAATCTCCGGCATTTAAAAAATAAATTCCTTTACAATATCTATAGAATTAGAAATAGTAAAGTGAGATTTATCCACCTTATATTCCGTTATCACATATATTTAAAGTGCTTGTAGTTCGTCATATACATGTTGTATAAGATATACGTGATAAACTATTTAAAAATATAAGAGCTTGTCCACTTTACTATGCAAAACGGTTTACCTTAACACATTATCAAAACATGTTTTAAAATATTAAAAGTCAGCTATTCTTGATACTACTTTTGTAACATATTTCATATTATAAGTATTATTAGGTATTAATCTATATAATATATAAACAATTTGATAATCTGTGGTTGTCTTTACTACTATTTCGAAATCATGTCATTTTGATCATTTTCCATACAACTGATTTAATTAAAACTTTACAGATTATATCTTTAAAGTCTTAAGTTGAAAGGATTTATTTATATTAAAATTAATTAATAATATTTGATGTAAAAACAAATTTCAGTGTGCAAAAGAGATATAGCTCTATAAAGTCGAAACTGGCAGATTCTCTCTTTCCAATGTATAATTAAAATTTCTTTTATTTTGTATATATAGATATTAAACGAAATTGAGTGTTTTCTGTGATTAAAAGTTTATTCTATTATTTCTATTTAGGTGTAAGTATTTCAAATAAAAATATATTTATTATATTGCATCGGTGCCAATTATAAACTATTTCGAATTGTATGTGATTAAGGTAATTATAATTCTGCTTTTCAAATTCACAAAATCATATTTGCACGCAAAAAAAATAAAATGTCTCAATAGAAGTACAACTATACACAAAATGGCGGTTAATTTTCAAAGACATAAATACCAATGTTATTGGCCTAATATTCTTAGCTCAAAATTTTTAAAACTTTAGATAGACAACTCCTTTGTGTCAAACAAAATAAATATATTAGTTATATTTTTTTTGTTTATATAAAACAGTTGAATAATTGCATAAGACAAAAAAAATGATTCTTTAGATTGGTTACTAGATTGGAAAATAGAAATACGATTTAAATTTGAAAAAATATACTTGAATTTTATTACAGATAGCTAAATGTTTTTCAACACTATAAAGCAAAAACACAAATGTAATTGATCATTCACATGAACATAATTAAGATACTTTAATTTATAGAAAAATATTTCACATCATGAGAATGTGGATTTATTTTATCTGTGTCAGATGAATGTCAAATGATATAATTATTTGGTCTGTATAAATTGTTAAAAATAAAAAAAATATCTAAGGCAGTTTGTCAGATATTTGACAAATAAATATATTTTTTATTAAAAATATTACATTGAAAAATATATGTAGTAGCCATATTTATTCTCCAATCTAGTAGACACCAATTTTATTTAGGTATTTGATGTTATGTCAATTTGTAAATAGCATATCAATAACAATAAAAAGCGCAAACATTATATGTTCAAATAAAAGGTAGTCCCAGTGTGCTGAATAAAAGAATTAAAATATTTTAAAAGCTTTTATTTCTATCTTAATTTAATTGTTTTTTTCTCTTGCCATACCCTAAAACGTCACATAAGAATATTATACACCTACTATGGAGTTTAGTCTGTGGTCAGTAGTGAAGATGAAACCATAAAGCTTATTAAACTACTTATAAGTTTTATGGCTCCGTAGCAGAATGGTTGAAAATGAGAACCTTTTACAAAAATCAATCGGTTTTTCACCAATCTGTATATCCCTGAGAGTTACCATAGACAGATGGTTAAAGTTAACACAGATTATGTATTAATGTTCCCGCTTTAAAAAAAAACAACTTGCCAACAAGAATATTGTCTGATATATATTATGTTAGTCTGAAACTAGTTCTAGCTAGAATGATATCGGATAGACCTAGTTTTATCCAACAGGGAATGGCTGAATCTAGTCTCTCTCTATAGGATAGACTTAGTTTTACATATACACAGATAAGAAAGAACATTACTTATATAGGGTTTACCTTTACCATCAAATAATTGCCGCTTATTTACTACAGTCCTTATTAGAACCATACAAATTATCACATGGACGAACAATTTGTGTCAAATAAATCGCTCATGCGTTTGAAATAATATCTAAAGGTACGTCGCAAAGAAAGAAAAATGATTTACCGTTTAACGGACGCTCACGGTAATACAGAAACTCATAACAAGTTTTATGGAGCGAACTAATAGACGTATAACTCATAGACTTATAGTCCCTTATAATCGGTACGCTGTAAGTGAAGCCAAAACTATATATATATATGTGAGTGTAAAAAGCATTTTCTTATACTAGACACGAACACAAACCCATGTTGCTGCTATAAGAATTTTACCCTATAAATGTGAAAAATTCTAAATCTATGAAAAACA
The DNA here is from genome assembly GCA_018238005.1 of Eurema mandarina. Lineage (NCBI taxonomy): Eukaryota > Metazoa > Arthropoda > Insecta > Lepidoptera > Pieridae > Eurema > Eurema mandarina. Next base: position 2,967 of record DWAJ01005049.1, on the reverse strand, counting down.
TACGAAATTTAATGCGATGCATTGCGGCCACGATATATGTAAGTAGACAAAATTGTCTACATTAAAATAGCTTCACTTTACGTGCTCATTGCGGTTCTAGGTGTTATTACTCTATGGAGCAAACATTGTTGGCGGTAAATATGAGGATCTCAGTAAATAGGCTTCAAACTTCGCTGGTTACGTTCTAATACTCCCACACAATATTACATTTCTATTTCTCTAGAGTACACACTAGACAGATATTAAGAAAATACGACAATTGAACGCGCGCATTTTGAGACGCATTTTTTCAATGTTTTTACTCGTATATTCTATTCCTGTAGGAATACCTTAATAAAATGTTGCTAGGGTTTAATTTACCTAGATGTTAAATACCAGTTGAAATCTATTTAGTAAATTTCGCGGAGGATTATAGTTTAATATTTTCTTGTAATGTAAGTAAAGAAGAGAGTAAAAGTAATAAGAAATCTTTGTTAATATTTTAGGTAGGTTCATTTTTGTAAATGATAAATATATGTAATTTATATAATGTTCTTCGAAAATCAAATCCAAAATTCAAGATATAAAAGAAGCCTGACATAAAAATCAACAGTAATTAAAAAAGCAAATTATTTCGAACCTTTTTTAAGGTATCCAACTAGTGTATTAAACATCGCTATAAAAAATACTGACGATTATTGTCATTATATTTTTCAGAAAGTAATAAATGGAACTGCTATTTATTCAATTCTTACGTACATTGACAGTAGACTTACTCAATAAAAGCACTCTGTTGAAAAGCATTGAAAGATTTAACAATATTAGGGGAACATCTGGACGCTTACATTTCTACTCCGCCCAATTACATCTTTGTAAAGGCGAATTGACGAATTCTGTTACGGCTATAACCGTAGACTTCGAAATTTTATTGCGTTGTCAATATATTTTAACTTTTTTTTACCGGCCAGGATTCTTCTGAAGCAATTAAATAAGTTTTTAATGCATAGAATAATACCTAGAACCGCAATTGCTTACTTAAGCTACAAACTTAAGCTATATCAAAGTAGACATTTTCGTCTACTTACATAGCTCGATGAGGTGCATTGTATAAAAATTCATTTTAATTTTCCCAAATGTAGGTTAAATTTCTTATAGCAGCAACATTATCGGTGGGCTTGTGTGCGTGTCATACAGTATTGGCTCCAGTTACGGCGGACCAATTGTTAAGGGAATATGTGTTATACGTCTTAGATATAAAATTTGTTCATAGGTAAGATCTTAACATTTATAACTTGAGTATGTTGCGTGACACGACAATATAATTGTATCCTTAATAATTAATAGAGTACAAGAAATATTTTTTATTCGATGTGTTAAACTTTTGTAGTACTTATTGAATAAAAAGTTTTTTTTTATAAAGGTTGGCAACACCAGTGTATTAAGTGTGTGATGTTGATCATAATATAGAATTAGAAAAAATGAGAAGGCACTTAAGGAGTAGGCACAAATTTCATTACACTAAAGGACGTTATACTAAGGTATCTAAAATACACGTAAAAATAAAAAAGTTACAACCCTACTCCGGAGTGTTTTGTGAAGATGTTTACAGCTTCGTAAAAATTATTACTCAATTTGTTTTTTGTTGCCAGAATAAAAAAGATGCGAAGAATTACACCCTAATGGCTATTTAATCTGTACATAAATGTATACTTTTGAGAAAAATACTTCATTGTCAACTGTTAAGAAATTGGAACATTTTTCTTATATGAATTAGACGAAGCTCTGTGCTTAAGCGTATTTGTTTATGTGTTTAAATGCTGTATTCCAATTTGTCCATGTAAGAGTTGATTCTTATTTTATGATAGCTTCCTGATAAAAACCGCATCAAAATTGGTTACGTAGTTTTAAGTCAATTCTACCTGCAGGTTAAATTTCAGCCTAATATATTTGGTACTTTTTGAATGAAAGAGTCATGATAATAAATGCCCACAAAATTGTCCGCTAACATAACCTATATAATTTTTTTTATGAAGATAATATCTTTTATATTTAATATTAAATTTCTGCAAACTATAATTATTGTTGTGATAACATTCACGAGATAGACAGGCTTTCGCTTTATAAAGCCTGCAAAATAGGTCACACAAAGATATGTTTTAGTGTATTTTAATGCAGAAAATGAACAAGTCTGGCAAGTACTTTTCGTATTAAAATAATGCAAACAATTATATTATATTAAATAGATATGTTATAAGTGCAAAATTTTGAAGACACAAAAACATCCTAATTAGGACGTCTTATTTTAAGGTGGTTGGTTACCGGTGCATTCACGCGCAACTGACAAAACTATCTCTTCTTTTCTTGTTGGTTTTATCATTTATCTTTTTTCTATCGTTTTAACTTGTATGTATGTGTGCTGCCACTGCTCTGCGGCACACTTTTCAGTTGATTTGTATGGGTATAACATATCTATTATATAATATCATTGAATGCAAAGTGATACATTATATACTGTATTTTTATTACGCTTTGTGTCTCTTAAGCCTAAACAAATAAAAACGCATCCAAATACATATGTATTATAAATATGATTCAGGAGTTTTTTGAGTTCAATTGTAAATTATCGAATGACTGTTTTATTGAGCTTGATATAGTTTTTCGCGCTTAAATTATGTCTTCTACCATTCACACACACACATACACACACACACACACATACGCATACACACACACACACACACACACACACACTCACACACTTGCGTACATACATCGTCAGTTTTATCGTATTTTTCAAGTTTTTTTTTCCCTTGCTTTATTTTTTTTTTTTTTTAGTTTATAAGGTCCGGTGAGGAAGGCGTCGATCGCCTCTAGCACAGTGTATACCTAGTTGAAGCGATCGTCGTAACCCATCCAATATAATATTCTAAATTTAGTGTGCTTAATAAACAATTTTTATTTATTATTTATTTTTTTTTTTATTTTATT
>DWAJ01005048.1:0-12036 GCA_018238005.1 Eurema mandarina | reverse complement strand
TCATTTGAGAGCGCTTAGTAGCGCCGTTCCGATTGCTCCAAGATTCGTCGAGGTTCTTCGTAAAGCTCACTATCACTTTACGAAGGGCAGAACGAAACGACTGACTGACTCTACTAAAGACGACTTGTTGACGATTTTACTTGACATTGGCAAAAAGCTAAACGCTTATGCCATAATATATAAGAAAGAAAGAAAAAGAGTAAACTATTTATGAACGAGTTGTTTGAGTCGATTTCTTAGTACAATGGTGTACTCAAATCCATAATAATTGATTTCACTTAATTATTTTGATGTGTCTGAGTTTAGACGGCACAACAATGTTTTATGTGTTTTAAAACAAAATAACAGTAGTTAAACTTCATTAATTGTTTCCTATATGATATTAATTTAATTATTTGTGTATTCAACGACTTTTTTAAGTATATAATACTTTTTTAACAGTTAAATAGATTAATACAAAGATCTTTTTTGTTTGATAAACAATAATTTAATATTTATTTATGCGTAAAATTATAAAACAATAACGTTCTTCTCAAATAGTTTCTATATTTTGTATTGGACTACAACAACATTTTAACAAATAACTAAATCAATTGTTCATTAAAAAAATAAACAGTCTCATTTGAATTAAGAATGCGTACAAAAGAAACAAACAATATAATTCATATTTAAAATTCGAATACACAAATTCCAAATTTAAATTAGTCGAAGTCGCCAGCGTTTTTCTTAATATTCTTTCTCCGCGTTAGACAATATGAGCTTGAAATATGGGTTCAAGAAATCCTGCTTCTGAAAAATTGTGCGAAACAAATGAAGAGAAAAGTTTGGAAAAACAACAATGGGTGGAAGGAAGCGTGGTGAGTAAGTGCTATTGTGGCGAGGGGTTTTAATTCTTTTGATTTAAATACTAGTGTGCTTGTGTATTTGGGGATACCAGGTAAATAAGTTTTTTGTGCTGGCAAGTAAACCTGGGCAACTTTTTCTGGTGGATTGGATGGACATTTTAAGTAAAAAATAATTTAATTATTAGTTATTTTAATAAATTTACGACGATAATATCATTACTCTGTTACTTGATGCCAAATCAATTCATTACATAAACTTAAAATTTGTACAGACATATAAATAGTACATATTAAAATCCAGATACCAGAAAGATTCAAAAGTAAATATCATATTATGTATTTTACCAGTGTAGAGAATGACGTTTTACGCAGAAGGCAATTATGTTACCATTGCAACAAGCAATTGTTATCATTTAATTAAATGCCTATCCATAAAAAAAACTTAATCCATACTAATATTATAAATGCGAAAGTAACTCTGTCTGTCTTTCCATCACGCTATAACTACTGAACCGATTAGAACGAAGTTTGGTACACAGATGGTCTAGAGCCTGAGATAAAACATAGGCTACTTTTTAACTGGAAAAAAGATGAAAATAAGGGGTTAAAGGGGTCAAAGTTTATATCAAAGACGACGCGGACAGAGTCGCGGGCAACAGCTAGTAAGAATATATATATTAGATACGTTTGATACAAGAAACAAAACCAAAATCGATTATGTATAAAAACCCGCTTACAAATACGTTTCATATTAATTCGCGATGAGAAAAATATAAAAAATAACCCTCAAATGAATGGTGGCTCATTTCACATTCAGAAACCAGTGGGTCGGTCCGTCTGGCCCACGTGATTTATGAACTATTTTTTCGTTAATTCCAACTCGTGTTTGGCCACTGCCAAGATTCTTTCGTCTCCAGCCAAGTTTTATCCGAGCATATTGGTGAAAATGAGTTCTTTAGGGTTTTCTGGGATGCTTTTAATTTTATATTTATAATCATTATAATTAATATAAATGTTACGGTTCAATACTGTCAGGCTATGAAATTTGCTTTTATAAGAATTTTTAAAACTACTTCGCACATTTTAATAATTAAATATTGTGAAAATTTTGTACATGATATGCTATGAATAACATCATCAAAATCTCGTTAGCTAGGCTCGGCAGCATTGTACTATCAGATTCCTCATATAGAATTCCCAGATAAATGTGATAGTGAGAATTATATTAAATAGATAAGTTATAGACACAAAAACATCCTAATTAGGACGTCTTACCTTTACGTGATTGGTTGCCGGTGCATTCACGCGCAACTGACAAATGTAACTATTTATTTTTTCTTGTTGGTTTTATGATTTATCTCTTTTCTATCATTTCGACATGTATTTATGTATGCTACCGATGGTGTGCGGAGCCCTTTTTTCGATTGATTTGTATGAGTATAACATATCAATTTTATATCATTGTAACAGGTGACACATAAAAAAACAAACTCAAACAGACCTTACACAGAAAACATTAACAAGGCAGCAGTTAAACCACAATTGGACACGGAACATTAGTAAGATCTAAATGTTAAATGTTTTAGGGTTAATTCGCTGGAAACCTTCATTGGGGATTTCTCGACCGTTTGCTTTTGAATATTTTCGAGGACTTACTTTAAATAAGTAATACATTTTACACAAGTTTTAAGATTATGATATTTACGTATATAATTAAGGCTAGTTATAATTTTATTAGCCCTTGTTTCATATGAGAAATAAGTTTGATTAGACAGAGTTAGCCTTTGTAATATTTCACGCCGATACTAGAGATTAATCATAATATAAGTTAATATAAAAATGGTTATCTTAGTAGCTTCCTAGCTACAAGATAACCAATAATGTATGCATACCCAAAAAAAAAGAAAGAAGAAAAATATGCAACGAAGATCATTATTATAGAAACAACCCTTTTAGAATTATAACTAACACAACATTGTTCTATCTATATAAATACGTATTTAAATATATCATTTCAAGTCTAACTAACAGTACAGCTAACAAGAAAACATAATATGCAAAGCCGCGATAAGCTTGTACGAACAAAAGAACCCTTCACCGTTTGACTGACTATCTCAAACATAACGGGAATAAATTACCGCTGTCCTTTACCACTAATTAAATGAAATGGCCCAGAAACAAGATTGCGTTATTGTCTCAAACACCAACCGTCTCGTTCTAGCTCGCACGAAGTTCAATAAGACCATCTCACGCTAGCTAAATGTCAGAAATGTCACTCATTATGCTAAATATCCGTTTTGTCGTAAGATTCGCGATAATTTTTTTTTTCTTTTTTTCCGCTGAATCCTGACAGTTTATGTATGGACTTAGATTAAGATTGCCAGTGTTTTAAATTGCTTGGAATTTAATTTAAATGTTTTTTCAACGGCTCTCTGGAAATATTTTACTATTATTATTTTTTACGCTTTAATCGATGAATTATTTAAGGCTCAATTCTTTTATAAGTAATTTATTATTCAGTACAACATAAAACGCTATGATAAATCAAAATAAAATCACAAAACAACATTTAAAAGTCTGTGGTATTAATATTGTGTACAAAGCCTAACTCCATTCGCGATACTAAATCACATATCCCAACTGGAAACTGAACTAAAAAGTCATTATTCGATTGCATTCGCTTGCATATTGGAAAAGGCGCCATTTTAATAAATCGCGAGGGAAAAATAGCTTATTACATTACTGACTGTTCCATTAGGAGATACGAATTCTATTAAAGCATACCGTCGAGTTAAGCGCTTTAAGCATTTTACAGCGGTTGGTGATTTAACGCTTTATATGGCCTTTTTAAAATGTAAATCTTTATAAAAGATTCATCAGTTTAATACGTTACATATTTTTTTAATTTATAACATTTATATCAAACTTATATCAAATCTAGCAGGTCATTAAAAACTTTTTACAGCGCCCATTAATATGACAAAACTGGCCAGTAATAATGAATAAAAAATATATCGTATGATTTTACTAAAACTCAATTCCAGATTCGAATTTATAAAATAGGTATATTTCTAGAGCAACAATCAAGCATAAAGCGCTCGTCACAGATACAAAATTTAAAACGAAAGGGTGATTCTAAATTTAAATTTATGTTACGCTAGATGTGATCGTGCTTAGCGGCATGCCGTTTGCGATATAAGAGTTTTTCATGTGATTTATTTCGAAGGGGTACTAATGATTTGGTGTATTTAAGATTATTCATTTCCATTATTGTATTTTATCTGTTAGCTAAATTAATACATTTGTTTTGTCTGTAAAAAATAATAACAAAAAACAGTTTTCAAAATTTTAAGCAGACTACGTTATAACTGAAACGCATACGCCTTATTACGAATCTTTTGAGAATTCATTAATTAAAATCAGACCAACATACATAACATAGACACATTTAGCTTTATCCTTTCGACGGAGTTGGGTAAAAATAAATTAAAAAAAAAAAAACTTGTATAAACGTGACAGACTTTGACTTTGAAAGTTTGTCCATACTTTCATACTTTCAGTTTTAAGACGTGGGTTTTCACCTGTAACGTAAGTAATTTCTTACCGGTTCTTCTCTGTAGAAAATGGTTGTTGAACCGGTGCAGCAGATACATAATTGTTTTGTACTATGAAGTTTCAAAATTGTATGTAACCTGGATTTATAAAAATATATTTGACTTGACTTTCACTTTGAACGTTAAATAAGCAGCAGCAGTCCCCATAAAGCTGTCATACACAAAAATATTTCTTACCGTTCAAACATTACTATAGATTATATTTCCTACAAAATATCGAATCTAAATAATCGAATGACCACAAACACCATACATTACAATAAAATCGATTTTAAATTCAATCACAGCCGCAATAACTCATAATTTAAACCAAATGTGCAGGTTTAGTCGAGTGGAAACTGTATCGATTCCTTAAATCGTAATCGGATGCAAATCGAATCGGATCGATCGTATCGGATGTTATGTTTACAAATCTTGTTTCGTATAAATAGAGAATTTATTTGTATTGTACTAGTATTAAAGCAAGATGACACTCACTAGTAACAAAACTTTACTATCATTTATTTATTTCAATAAACATCATCTTCATATCTTTACATATTTTTACACATACAAAATATACACAGAAATTATATTACACACAGAATATTTCAACCCTCAATTAAAATATTCTGTATGTAATATAATTTCTGTATATATTTTGTATGTGTAAAATTAAATAAATAAATTAAAAAAAATTAAATAAATAATCTGATACTGATGTTTATCGAGATAAAAAACATCGAACTATCGGCTAGTCAGTGGTCCGACTTGTCGAGGAGTCCCTGTGGTTCAGGGGAAGAAAACAGTTCAGGAGAAGAGAAATGTTTTCTTCCCCTCTTCAAATAGTCCACTCTACTATTGTAGAGTGGACTATTTGAGAATTAAAAGAAGTTGAAGAAGATATAATTTCCTTCATATTATACCTATTAGAAATATATATATGCCCCAAAATGCCGAATAGCCGTCAGGTGTTAAAACGCATGTGGTTCCCAGTGTCTTGAACTAGTTAACATAACCCTATTACTGCTGATATACAGGCTGTTGAAAATTAACAACACAATTTAAAACCCAGGAATAAAAAAGGATGTTTTTAAGAAATTGGAGCCTGATTACATTACTGAATTATAAATGTTTATATTGTCAGCTTCCTGATGGAAAGTGATCATTGCTAGGAGTGAAAGATTGGGTTGCCGGTCTTTTAAAGACATGTAAGCTCTCTTCTTGAAGTACCCTGACTTGTAATTAGTCGGTAATACATGGGAAGTCTGATTCCACATGTTAGTGGTGCGTGGCAAAAAGTTTATTTTAAATGGCACTGTGGTTGACTGCCAGCTGTCAAGGTGGTGCGGCCTGTGACGTGCAGTGCGGTGATGGAATTCAGCAGCAGGTAAAATTCCTAAGCTTATGTAAAGAAATGAAGCACTGTTTTTATATTTAGCTTAGTTTTTATATTCGAGTTTCAGTTGATTTTTACCATAATAGAGAAAACTAATAGTGAAATTTCGGGATAAATTAAGCGGGCACCAGTGTTGGTGTCGATAATATAACAGACATCTCACCTTTACACTTGTTTATCTATATAACTCGCTCTCTCTCTTATAAAGTCATTCTTTCTCTTCTTAAAGCCAAACCACACATCCTTTGAGGGTTTCTAACACTCCCTTACTAAATTTTCCATTTGGTTATAATAACATCAACCTGTATATAAGAAATATTAGAATGTGTTATGCAAGATATACAGGGCGAGTTTAATTCAATCTCGGATTAACTGACGCTATCGTATACACACATACATACATACACAAAACTTCATTTGACTAAGACGATCATATGATGTGAGATGTTGGAAATAGGTATTTGGAAAACATTAATGGTTAATGCTAACGTATTTGATTTCACATAGAAGACGTTTTTACCTATTTACTCCATTCATTAAAAAATCTAGCCGCGTGTAAAAGCCGCGTGAACTATGCATTTATGCATATATTATTAACCTTTCTAAAGGTATCCAATTATCCATATCTATATCAAGAAAAACCGCATGAAAATCGGTTGCGTAGTTTTAAAGATTTAAGCATAAAAATTGAAGAAAGCGACTTTTTTTATCAAGCGTGAACGAAGTCGTGTTAGGCTAGCTAGTAAATTATACAGATGTGTTTTTTCTTCTTCACTGTCTTTTCCTCGTGGCTGAGGGTCGTGGTTAACATTAAAAACAGCTGGTGGAATCCACTATTTGTCTCCAGGCTGCCCTGTCTTCTGTTAGTTGTATAGATCCTTGTTAATTTTCTTTGCACGCTGCAGCTATACTCGTATATCATTACTCATTCATAACAACCGTAAATTATTTGTACGTATCTACTTACTTAAATTTAAGGACGATATCTTGTTTATTATTAGCCACCTTTTGATCTTTTAGACAATCCACAATATACAGATTAAAATAACCTTACAAATGAGGAAGTAAGAAATAATATGTTGAAGTAAATGTAATATGGACCGGAGCAATAAATAATGGCGATCCGCACTTTTGTAGCAACACTATCTGTTGGCCGCACGCCCTGCCTCCAACGAATACGCTCTTCAACGGTACCGTCAGCAAATACAACTCAACTCTAGGATCTGTTAGGTGTAGAAACGCTACACCCTGTATATAATATATATAATAAACACATTGACACGTCATTATTATGTTTTTGATAATTGAAGTTTTCTTTAAGGGTACCGTCAACAAATTCAACTTAACTCTAGGAACGTTACATACTACAACATGGTTCTATAATAAATACTTTGGACACGTCATTAACATGTCTTTTTTTTATTAATTGAAGTTATCTTTAATGGCACCGTCAGCTACTTCATTTAAAAAGGTCTTTAATTAAAAAAAAAATTTTTTTTCAACGTATCTCTAAGATCATTAAAATTTTAAGCAGACTTAAATAAACATTTTCCTTTTTAATCAAAAAGCTTAACCTTTTCAAATACCTATTCGCAAAATTCATTTATAGTACAGCCTTAAAAACAGTATCGCCTTTTTTGCTGTCGCTACGATTCGTCCGCAGAACCATTAATCACGGTTTATCGAGTGCTAATCCAGGTTTAAATAGATAACTAGTGCCCGCCATTGTTGTGCGAATCTCTGAAATAGGGCTGCTACTAGCTAGTTTATAAAATTTAAATTTTATAATTTTACTTATATTTCATGCTTAAAGGATAGTTGGATATGGTTTCAGAGAGATGGCCTTTACAATAAATAGTATTTTCTTCCATATAATCTGTCCCATGAATGTTAAGTAAGCGTAATAACACTTTCTGTTCTATTATATAATAACCAAAGGTCCGTATTTTCCTTCTCTTTATTCCCTCGGTGTTTGCCATAAGATTATGCTATTTAATTTAATTTGCGGTAGAACATGGCCTAAACTGAATTTTATGGTCTTCTAATGAGCCGTATTCTGAATCGCGCTCATGATATTAATTAGACTTAGTACATATACAACTTCTCATCTTTACTTCGAAAAATTAGGGTCTTCTTTTATTCTTTTAAAAAAAATTCAATTGCCAATATTAATGGAAATTAATGAACATTCAATTTTAAAGTTTCAAGCGATGCGACAACCCTATAGGTGTGAACAAAAACATTGAAACTTTGGCGTTATGTGTCGTTTCAATAGCGGGCATTTTTTCAATTTTCAGCGTTATAATGTGAGAATTGATTGCTTTTATTATTTCCTTTATTTTGAGAAGGGTGTTTATAAAAAAATATATAAATACATGAAGTTTGTAAAGTTGTAAGGAATAACTTCTGAATTTACTGAACTGATTATAATGATTTCTGCTACGTTAAACTATTCTTAGGTAAACAATTATATGTAGATAGATAATTATTACTTACTTTCATGTATAACAAAATGATAAAAAAAATATTATATTTTCAAACAGTATTATTAACTTAACAGTGTTATTAAAAACAAACCAAAATTGTCTTCAAAATAACAAGAACACATTTTCAGTAAGCAGCTTACCGGCCATTTTGTGACGACAACAAAATGGCGGCGTTCAATTTGAATATAACAGCATACGTCGGTCGCGCCCGGGCGATATAACTCATCGGATCCTAAGATGGCGCGGAAATCGTAAAAATATAATACTTTTATTGGACATAGAACGCCATGGACTCTACAAAAATATAATGCACTATTATATCTAATTTTTGTTAGCCTAAATGGCCAGTATCACTATTTTTTGGTGTGGCAACGATACGATAACTAAACTTTTTTAAACAGTGATACTTATATCATTTATTTTAAGAATTCTATGATTACAATAAATCGATATTATGTTATTCATTCATATAGAAAATATATTATGTACTCTCATTAGCATGTTTTTTTTTAAATCAAAAGCGTTTTTATTTAAGGTTTAGAGGAACGCTACACATCACTTCCTTCAGCGACATCATCACCGCGTTATATGTAACATTAATATTTAACTATAGGTCTATCTATACCAAAAGGCTTCTGCGAAAGTTACTGTGACGCGCAGCGGTACACACAACGGAACACAGAGGTTTTTGGTCGGTACAATACGCGTCACGAATCTGCGCTGAACGAAACCTGCGCAGAAGTCAAAAATAAGGTATCGAGGTAACGGCGCGGCGCGCGGGGCGCGTGGTCGTCGGGTGCGCGAGCGTTGATTGGTTGTCCCAGTCGTGTTATCTTTCTCGCACCAATACGTCAATTACGAGCGCGATTCTACCGATGCGCAGCTATTCTCGTCCAGCGCTAAACATAAATGACGCGACCTATAATAGGTACTCTGATAGTCGGTGTCCTATTAAGATTTCCCCACTTAAAAAAAACAGCATTGCGTTTTAATAAGCTTTATAAGGAAATTGAAAATAAGTACCTAAAGTAACATTCTTCAATGTAGCAATTGGCGAAGATCAGCTCCACGTTTTTCTCTGTTCTCAATAGAGACAGCACATAAGAATATGTCGGTCAGAGCGCGGCGGCGAGAGATAGCGCAAATCTCCAAAGAGAAATGGACTCTTTATGTTACTTTATTATGACGTCATTTAATGCTATATTCCTATTGAATGTATTGCTTTTTTGTATGTTTAAAATAGTTTTAATGCTTAAATGTTCTCTGTATACATACGATTTTGAATAAATTATCTTCGAGCTCATTACTATTTACCAGTTAACCTTTTTTTTTTATTCTAAAAAAATTCATATAATAAAATATATTAAAAATGTTATGTCACTCCTTCAATTTATAAGCATTATAAGCAGATTTAGTAATTTTTAACTTCTACGTAACAAAATAGTTACTAAAGTGGTGAAGCTATAAAAAAAGAAAAAAATAACTGTGTTTTAGTCAAAATGATTTCATAACTCAACATTTTCAGCGTCTCCCATCAAGAATGACTGAACCAACTTTTCGTTATCATGTAAATACCTAAATCTATTATATAAAAATGAATCGCCAAATGTGTTGCTAAGAGCATAGCTCCACAACAGCTGAATCGCAACGAGAAAACTATTTTTGACAATTCTAAAGCAGAAAGAGAAGGGTAGTGTAGCGTAACAGCTAGGATAGGTATAGCGTGAACGACGGCTGGTGAACTATATAATATCAGAACTTTTTCTAATTACACAAAGGAATTAAAGAAATACATACCCAGTCTGTTCGTGCAATCCGATTTTCACACAACCATGTAATAATCGAGCACTTCCATATTCTCACAGGAAAATCGCACAATGACCGGCCACTAGAACGCAGCGGGGATTCCTGATAATATCCTTTAAACAATCGGCGAAACTCGAAAACGCACCCAGCCGGTGTCTCTTAACGTGTTTCTTTATTGTTTTGACCGGTTAATACGTCAAGTGGCTATCGCTTCTCAAGCGGGTATTATCAACATTGCCTGTTGAAGTTTACAAGCTATTTTGAGCTCTATTGTAAAGGGATAAGGTTCTTGACGATATTAGTATGTAATGCAAGGGTCTAGAGTGCTTGTCGTAATATAATTGAGTTATATCGGTAGAGTAGTTTTGACTTTTCATTTAATAGGGATCGATTTCATTTAATTTTAAACTAATCACAGAATGCTGTGAGTTTTATTAAATAATAATAAAGATGTATGTTGCTATTGTATTCGAAATTCGTTACGTCATACGGTCATACATTCACTTTCCTAAACGCTTTGAGGTTTTTCAAAGAATAAAATATTATATAGTGTGTTACAATGTAAAATAAATGGTATTTCACGCTGTAATATACAGAAAACACCAAACATTCACTCATTGTTAACGTTTAAGGATCATTAAAGATTCGTTAAACGTATTTACATGTTCTTATAAATGTGGTACTTACTTATACTATAACCCTTTTATTTTGTACATTGTTACGTATTTTTTACATGGCAACCCAGTGGCTACCATTAGTCATACATTCACTAAGAAGAGCAGAACATCGTTCCCGGCGGCCGGCAGTCTGCGGCGGTCTCCCGGGAGTCGGGACGCGCAGAGTGACGCCTAATGCCTCTCTCATTCCGAGCGAATCATATTCTGTTAAACTCGTTACGTCTCGCCTTGTTGCGCTGACCTGGCATTCGGTATGATGTTGCGGATACGACCGCTTTAATATAATTAGTATATTCTTTTCAAAACTTATTTTTAAAAACTTGAGACGTTACATCCTATTACTATTCCTTGAGTAAATGCACAAGATTCAAGTCAAGAGATAGTAATATTTTTTATTTTTGCTTGGCTTGCTGTCTACGAGGATCAGAGAGAGGGATAGAAATAGAAACACGTGCGCGCCGCACAGCGCACAAGTATGGTACACGTATATAGTGTTGTTACAAATGTTGGTCTTATTTTTTTCCGCCTAGCCCTCTTTCTTAACTTCGTGCCAATAATAACTATATGCTTAATCGCGTACAAAATTTACTTTCCAAATTAGCGTCCAGCTCCATGTTTGAATAGTTTTTTTTAACTCTTTTTGAACTGTATATGTGATGACGAATGTTTTAATATTTTTTGAATAGAACAAACATTACAGCGTTTCACCACAACTTACCTGATGTTAAGTGATGTTACGTTCTTGTCTGACTGAAAACTGAATTAAAATCATATCCACTACAATCCAACGTTCCCACTTCGCTGTGAAAGCAATACTGTATTGAGTTTTTAGCGGCGACTTCACGAAATATTGAGTTGGAGACCTTTCGCCGGCCAATGTGGGTGACGATTGATTTTTTATTGAATTTCATTTCACTACTAGCGTGACACTTTGCTAGTAAGTAGCTGGGTATAGCCGAAGGCAGCATATTTTTGTAAGTAATATCTTTCTGTAGGTATAGAAAGAGAGTACTTTATTACGCCTTAGTAGGTGGCTCACATTGTTTCTGGTGAAATTGTATGTTGTGTTGTGATGTTCATTGTTTATCGATGAATGTCGACGAAAAAATGTCGACGGCTCGGGTGTGCGTTAAAACTCAAATGAGTTTATGATAACACCCGCCTTATTAACTTGTATTCTTCTTTTCTTTAAATAAATAAATATATAAAAAAAAGGTAGGAATTGGAAGT
>DWAJ01005047.1:0-12038 GCA_018238005.1 Eurema mandarina | reverse complement strand
CGGGGGGCGGACCTGCTGAGGACGCACGAAGCAATCAGATAAGTGATACCCTGGATTAACACATAGGATACTTTACATCCCGGTATTGCCCCGGGAACGAGAACTAGGCGAGTAAAACCGCAGGGCACTGCTACTCATTTATAATACTAGTTAGAGGGAGCGTACGTAGGCTGGAGCTAGGAAATCATAACGCGAGATTCGATGTGAATCTATTGGCAACTAGTCTATACTAATATATAAAGCTGAAGAGTTTGTTTGTTTGTTTGTTTCTTTGAACGCGCTAATCTCAGGATCTACTGGTTCGAATTGAAAAAATCTTTTATTGAATTGAGCATTTATCAAGGAAGGCTTTAGGCTACATAACATCACGCTGCGACTAATAGGAGAGAAGATATAATGGAAAATATGGAAAAAACGGGGAAAATTATTCATCTTTGAGGGCTTCCTTTGCGTGCGCTGCGAAAACGGTTCAAGATAGAAAAATAATATGTATGACAGAATTATTCCTCTTTAAATGATCTAAAAAAATCCGCGACAGTATATGTCTATCTTCTAAGATTGACTCACTATACCATAATAATAGAAATAGATACGGCGGGGACGAAGTTCCGAGCAACAGCTAGTATGCATAATAAAGCTGATTCTTGAAACTACCAAAGATATGAAACTCTTCTTTTAAGTTATACGACTATCAACCATGATACTAAAGTTCTGAATTGCATTACCCGAATAAAAGCTCACTCAAGCTAGCAATCTGTAATAAAATTATAAAGATGGTTGGACAAATTGTGAGAATTATGACATTGGGATTAAAATTTATTTTCTCAATAGAAAACTTATACTTATATATTTTTCGTATTATTACTATAATAACATACAAATGAAATAAAAACAAACAACGGTTATTGGTTTTTTATAAACAATAGTTTGTTTGGTCGGATAAGTACGAATATCTATACGTGTGTACTAGGAGCCCATATTGCAGTAAGAGCTTAAATACAACGCGTCCAAGTACCAAATATAATGCAAATCGTGTCGAATATTCCACTTTAGGCCGGACTAGATCATGCTAATTTAGCACTTAATTACATATCCGTATGACTCATTGCTGTTTGAACTAGTATCGATAGCAGTGTTGTTTTAGGATGTCCTTCAGCGGTTTTAATTAATGTTGGAAAGGTCAAGACCGTGACTGGACATGACGTCAATGTTTTGGTACGTATATTGATTAGAAATTAGCTGAATAGGGATACTTAGGTATAGATGTACTGTTAGGTAGGTACAGACGATTACAGAAGTGTACTCATTTACAATTTTTCTTACTTATGATGTGATTACTGTGAAGTTAATGATAGTGTAAAGATTTGAAGTTTTTAATGTGTTCATTTATTTCTGCAGTCGTTTGTGCGTTTGTTTATTTTGTTCGAATCGCGTAATTGAGATTGCTTACAGTATTCTTACGTTAAAAAAATAGTTAATTATAAAAAGGTTCTAATTTTTATTATAATATTAATAAATACTTATTTATATAATTTTATAAGTGGTAATTATAATAAAGTGAAATTAATAATTATAATGAAATTATAGTAAATTATATGTATTTCAATTACTAAGTAACAAGCATAATTGATTTCTCTTAGCACTAGTTCACGCGTGGGTTGTCAAGATAATGCTTTGATATACCTGTTGTCATTGTTATCTTAATTAAGCCTTAAGGTTTATTAAAGGAAGGCTTTTCATTGTATATAGACTAACTATTTGTCTTCCCTAGCCACGCTCCCTGATTTTACACGTAGTTTTCGTTCCCTTGGACATAGAGGGATAACATTTCTGTAAAAATATTAAAAAAGCCTATTTTATTTTTTATATATTTTTTACACTTTTACAATGTACATACTTAAAATGAGTTTTGATACAATATAAGTAACAGGCGACCTTATCACTTAAGAGTGATCTCTTCCAGGCAACCCATATTTAGTAGAGAGTTTAAAGAAAATAATAATAGTAAATCAGCCTATGTGTTTATCAGTGGTTTAATCTTTATGTCTAAAAAACAAACAAACATTCATACTTACAAACTAACGTTTTACTTGTAAGAAGAATGTAGATAATATTAGAAATATAGTTTTGATACTTTAAAACACTTATATTGGTTATATTAACATTGATAACATAAAGTAACTTTCACCTTTTATTCGTATGTGCGCTCAGAACAAAATCAGATATTCTATTCTACAGCTAAGTAAACCTCACAATTAATAACCTAACTATTTAATTAGTTAAACTACTCGCTTTAATTAACTCAAGGTGTGGAAAGAATCTTATAAGAGTCATTTTACCGCGTTATGAGAGAACGTGCCAGCGTGGAGCACTCATGTACATTTTTCTACTTAAAATGAAAATTTTCAAGAGAATTTTCCAGAAGTGTACTCTAAGTAAAGTATACTAAACATATGCTTACCCTATTCTCGACTGAAAGGTTAAACGTTCAATAACACAGTAAGTACTTAACACTTTTAATATTTCGGTTTTTTAATATCGTCCAAAGGCCTAAATATTATTTTTGAAAAATGATTTACTTCTTCTTTTTACAATTTTTCAAAATTATCTTTGTAATTGTTAAATAAAATTGAAAAGCGAAGGAAAACATAACTGCGAATCATGCGCCTTGGAGACGTATATATACGCGTCTTAGAAACATATCTTGGAGACTATACAAGGCATATACCTATATTACGCTTTTAAGACGTGTAAGTAATCAATGGTTTCGTTTCCGATTTTTTTATTAGTTCTAAATTTTGCCAGGCAATCTTGTTGCAATATTGGTCTGACATATTCTTTAAGCATGTAAAATCAATAATCACCAAACAACAGATATAGCATTTTGTCGTTATTTCGCATTGCAATTGCTATGTACACGTTTTGTTTGTATAAATACGAATTTTAAATTAAAATTAGCCAGTAAATTCAGATATTTTCAGTCGTTTCCGGAAGTTGTTCAATACGGGAAGTCGTTTAACCTACTTTTGTGTTCCATTTTTAAACAACCTCCACTCCATTCTGTTTATCGATGGACACATTTTTGTAATGAAAAACAAAAAAGCTATCTACCTTTTTGTTATTTAATTAGGTACCTATTTAATTTCCGTGCTATTCTTTCGTCAATTTATGTATGTAAATTGGGTATTTCATAGATAAATGTAAGTGTTCTATTATATAAATTCAACATATATAAATACATCTATATATCTATTAAATACCTTATTAGCATCCAATATTACCTACCTTCGGAACAAGAACTATACAGAAATATAAGTGAAGTCCACAATAGCTTTTTCACCTCGAGAAAAAACTGTTAAACTTTAATATTACAAAACAGGAGTCGTTTAGTATAATTTTAAAATGTCGTAAATAATCGCGATAGCCAGCCAAGTTTAAATTAAGCGCAGCCATAACTTGTGTACCTTTTTCAAGGAATGGGTTTGTGCTTACTAATATAAGTGATAAATTAACGCTCGGATGTGGGTCAAGTTATTTGCTTATAACTTGCTATCACGTAATGTCATTACATTGCATAGGAAATTGAATTTACGCAAGAAGAATTCTTAATCATTTTCTTATTTCTTTGTACTTATATTTTAATGGTTTATACGTGTGATATAATGATGTTTAATTAGAAATGGTTTCGTTAGGCTTATATAAGGCTATGTATGGAAGTTTAAACATTTTGCTAATATGTAAGTAAGAGATAGGAAAGGAGAAAAAAAATTTTTAATAGAAGATAGAGTAGGATAGAAGTATACCGATAAGCTTACCAATTTGTGTAGTACAAATACTTTAATGGTATTGTCTTAGACTAATAGGTTTGTCAAGGTGTTTCTCATGAATAATTTATTCGTTCTTTCGTCATTATTTGGAAAAATACTACATACATTAAAAAACCGTACCTACGTAGAAAAATATATGAACATACAACGATATAGCTCTAAATTATAAGTTATATTTAAAGAAATTTTATTAGCTCAGCCTTGTACGAAGCAAAGCCTCTTGGTCATACGTCCATATTTACTAACAATATTATCGTAAAATAAAAATACCGATCCAATATGTCATACTTACAACCTATTGAAATCGCCAAAGCGTGAGCTCGTAACGAATTACAGCTCATAAATATGTGTTTGTTTGCACCAAGAAATGTACGAAACTCACGCATCGGATTTGCAACGGTTCGGATTGTGTGCGATTTTCTGCAATCGATTTTTACGAGATGACGTCATTCTGTTATTTAGGTTTAAGTGGAAATAAAGTGCGCATTCGAAATCTCGATTGGAATTTTACATATAAGAGGTTTTCAAAATAAAGTGTAGTTTATTTATCCTTTTTTGAAGGATGTATTATATGTATTAACCTTTATATTTTGGAGTTAGAAGTCCAAATCTATTTTTTAATAAAACAAAAAGCGTTAGTATCAATTACTTCTTCTATGATGCATTTTTATACGCGTTAAATGGTACTTATGAAGTTTTATTAGGCTAAAAAATACCAGATTAAGGTTTAAGAAAAAAAAAACAACTAATTAACTGAATAGATTTATATCATCTCGTTCCAATGCCAAGTTTGAATCATTTGCTTTGAAAAAATATTTAAATGTAAAGTAGGTGGTTATTTTCAACGGCGATCGGCCGCCATGAGCAAAATAGGCCAAGGTTGCAATTCTATTGTAATGTAATGACACAAACCCTCCTTCAGACCCGTTTTATCGTTATAATACAAGCTTTTGAAGCGACTCTGTTCGCTTTTACTATACTGTAGATTATCATAAATTGTAAAACTTTGTTTGTGTTTCATGTTTGGTGTGAGTGTAATGAAATGCGTTTTTAAATTGGAAAATTTGTTAATTTATATTATAAGTTCTGTGTTCTGTTCATTAGAATGTAATCATGTATTAATTCTATAATATCGAAATATATTAGTTAGGAGATATCAACACTTCCACCATTCACTATCATATTATGTGTACGTATCACTTTATGACCACTCAGATTCAGACTTCTACGTAATCAGATTGCTTGGCAGAAATTGCTATTGAGCTATAAGGTCGCCTGTAGATTTTTACTTGTAATTTTTTATACTTATTTTAATGTTATCCTATTTTAATACAAATTTGCTATAAATGTATTTGGGTACTACAGTAAATAAAAATGCATATATACCTACATGAATTTTAAAAACGCCTCTTTTTTGAAATCGGTTAAAAGCTAGCATAGCTATAGGAAATAAGCCATTCAGTTGAGACATAAAATAATTGTTTGAAACAACAATCGAATCTGATTTCGATACGACAATCTCGACTACGGATATCGATTTCCCTAATAACCGAAACTAGACAATAGCCAATTACCAGTTACAATAATTTAAATTATCCGGAATCCCTACGGCGGCATTTATTAATATCACTTGTAAAGTATTTATGGCCTATTGTGTTTTTATGTTCGTCCGACCGTTTCATATTAATGCTATTCGGAATGCACGAATGATGACTGTTGTATTACTGCGCATTTTTAATCAAATTCTTTAATAGATATGATAATAATTCAGTTCAGTTTTGTCGTAAGATTTACTAGAAAATAATGTTAATTAAATACTGTTATATTAATTATAATAATAAGTTAAAAAGTCTTGCAGTGAATTTTGTTTAGACATAATTAATGGCGTCCAGGGATTTTGTTCGTTTTTTTTTTCTAAAAGGTACTTATATGCTCTGAATTGCTTAACTTTCGTACCTTCTGTCTTTCTTTCAAATTTAAGTGAAGTGTATTGTGTGGCTTAATGGTAAAAAATATGTAATACACATACAGACAGACGTTTCATATCATATTATTTAGGGATTGGTCTAACTAGTCTAACGCAGACAGAATTTCAGTTAACTTTTAACGTAAATTTTCAACAAAAATAGGTCGGATCCGCACTTAAAAATTCATATTAATAAAACAGACGCGCTCCCCAGCGTACAAGAATTCATCGGATAGTGTAAAAATATGCAAAAACGTCAGAATTAATCAACTGTGTTGTTTCGCAAATTGTTTTAGTTTTTCTGTGTCCCTGATCGATGCCAATTTTGCTGTCTGCCTCCATTTCTACTATGACTTCATCTCCCTTTGCAGTGGATGTAAAAACACGGGCTTTAATTATATTTTCTGACGCTTTAGCGTTTTACGTTTTTCGTTTTCACGGTGTAGTTGTCCAGATGAAATGTTTTACTTTTGTATAGTTTGGCGTTATTGAGTTTACGAAGGCTAAATAAATTGTGGGATCACAATATGTTTTTGCCTAACCTAAAGCAAACTCTAGCTATTTACAATTTTTTAGCCATCCTTATAAAGGATTGGATAAGCTTCAATACGTAGGTAACTATAGCATGTACCTAGTTAATTTAATAACTAAAAAAATATATGACTTATAAAAGTATGTATTGCACTTAACTGTTTTTGGCAAGGACTATATTTAATAAAATAAAAATAATAATTTCCTAGCATTTATTAACATTAAAAAGGCACGTATATTTTCTATAAACGACACTGACCGATTTCTAAAAATATATCTTACGTCGCGATGAGCGTCCCTTGCTATTAATAAAGTAGAAAACTAGCTTATATAGTAAATACTTGTAAAAGTTTAAGAGACAATTAATATTAATATGATAAATTATTACTATTTAAATATATTTTTCATTTACTTGTTAATTTCCACATAATCGGTCGTTCGTCTAATTTTTGCAAGTATTTCTCTTCCTTCAATAGTAGGCGTTATGTTAAATCGAAATTTATATGAAGCTTATTCTCGTCGAAATTATAAAACTGAAAAAAATGCGTATTTAAATCTCTTGGATATTGATAAATTCCCTAACAAAATTAAACAGTCGTGAACAGTTTTAACAGCGATAAAAAGTACCTAATGTAGTTTTCATAGATTTGCACTGTTTTTATCGTAAGTCATCAGTCGTTAAGGCGTAAGTGCGGAATTACTATTGCATTTACGATATCAGTAGATAATTCTGGCAATTTAATTTAAACATAATATTATACTTAGTTGAAAATAACTTACACCCTTATACCTTCACCACCAAGCAGTGCTAAGTACTGATAAGCTAAAATTAACTTGCAAGTTCAAAGTGTGTTTAGTTCAGTGGAAAGTGCGTGAACCGTCAGCACATCAAAGTGAATGGTGAACGGTGAACGAATGATTCCACCTCGCCGGTCTTGACCGTTGTTTCGAGTGTTTTACTAGACAGGTATTATGTAGTACCTATATTGAATACTGTTTTAGAATTTACCTACGTTAATAAATAAAGCGGATTTAGCTGTTGAAATTCGATAAAACGACGCGATTACTCGTAATTATTTTCAAATTCAAAGTCAAAGTCAAACAAAATTAATATTTTTGAATCTGCATGTTCTACAGAGAAGAACCGGTAAGAAACTCTGATAGTTACTCTTAATCTTTTGATAAGTCATTCCGTCATTTTAGACGTTATATAGGTTAATATGTCGTTTAAAAACAAAATGGCTTCCTATCTATATGGATCTGTCATAATCAGTTCTATAGTGGACGAGATAGCTATTTCCTTACGTGGCATCCATTAGTAGAGGTGGTCCATTCCCAATAGTTGACCACCACTCGAAACCACTACAATACTATTTTCGTCTCCCGGCTGTTCTCCCTTCTACGACCATTACTATAAATTTTAGTACGACTACTTACCTATACTTCAAGATCTTGTTTTTTGTATTAAACATTTACGGTCAGTAGCTAAATACCTACTAATTACTACCTAGAATACTCAATACATCTTAAAGAAGAACGTTAGTGTCACTTTCAAAGGTAATTAGATGAGTCCTATACTTTACAATATAAGTCTAAAATTCCATACCAAAACATAGAAACTCAACCACAAAACTAATCTATACTTCTATACTAATATTATAAAGAAGTAAAGTTTGTGTGTTTGTTAAATTGTAAGGGGTAATCTCGTCTATTGAACCTATTTTCAAAATTCTTTCAACAATAGAAATCCACATTATTGCGGAGTGTCATAGGCTATATAAAAAACCAAAAACGACAATTAACATTATGCCCAACGAAGTGGTGGGTCAACTAGTATACTATAAAACAAATTAAGCAACAGCAAAATTAATGTGTTTTTGCATAAGTAACAATGTTCGACGCTCCAACTCTAATTACGAGGTATATACAATAACGCCAGTTATTCAGTTTACTTGGAATTAATGGATCAAAATTGCAGTGTTTTATTAGCGGGTTGTATATCAGAAGTGACATTTAGAATGATAAATTTATGAGAAATAATGGGCTGCATAATTGTGACATAAAACTCATTGGAGCAAATTGGCTAGGAATGCGTCCGACTTGACGGAGATGTTTTGAAATATGCTGTAATTAATAAGCCTTGTGATTCATATGGCATTTTCATTATAAACAAATGCCAAAGCTAATAAATTGATATGCTTTAGTAACGTATTTCAAAAACAAGGCATTTTTTCAAGACTTTTCTCTCTCTTATATTTTTTTATTAACAGTATCAATTATATAAAAACTATGATGACAATGTACAACTTACAATAATGTTTTTTTATAAAATGGTATTTGAATATAATCAAAAAACACGAAGTCTTTTCGATTTTTTTCTCAAGTTTTAGACGTTGCTATTAAAGTTTTTATAAAAATCATGCCAAAATAGCACCTACAAAATTGAACCTATAAAAATTTTACCCTATATATTTTACAACCAAACGATCAATACCCAAAAATACCACTTTAAAACGTGTTCCACCACAAACTCTATATAAAAATTTGACGTGTACAAATAAAAAGTCCTTTACACCTGCTATCTGCAGCGGTCGAACGAACTGAACGGGTGAATGACTGAACGAATGAACGGCTGAACGACTGATTTATTTGCCCGTTCAGCGTAATGGTTTCGCGAGCTAATCGAGCCAGCTCGCCCGCCACTTATTTAGAATGCTTAAACAGACGTGAAGGAATACCGTGTGAGGGCGCTTTGAACGCATTCCTCGCTCGGTACGTAATTAATTGCGCTTAATTAAATAAAATTCTATTCTATTTTGAATTTAGAATGAACGAACTATTTCAAGAGTGATTTAAAGTTGTGAATGAACCGTTTTTTATGTAAACTGTGTTTCTTCTACAGACACGTTTTAGCACCTATCGTATTTATCTTTAGCAGAAGTTTTTAAAAGGTTCTAATTATTATTTATCTATTGTTTTTTAATGTTTTATGAAACATACTTTTGTCATTTTAAAAATAACGTAAACGTAATTGAACTCGACTCCAGAAAATAACGTAAAAACGACGCAACACAGGCACAGCGAAATATCGAAGTGGAAATAAGCTTCGGATTATGAAATATTTGCTACGAGCTGCGTCTCGAAAAATATTTTATTCGTAAATATAAAGTAGCGAATCGGAAACTGTTTCATTATTACAATGAGGATAAAAAATCCGTCACCTAACCGAAGTTCAATAGCACAAGTAGGGTGTACAAAAAAGGTAAATACGAATGTATTGTGTCTCAATAGGCTTTACTCTTGAAATGCGCCACACAAAAGAATCTTTTTTGTGTTCGGTGGTTTTAACTGGGTAGCGTCAGCAGAACAAAGCTAACGAACATTTTTGGTAATTCGCAAATCATTTAAGTAAAAAATTAAGAATGATGTCGAACTGTAACAATATGACGAGTGCATTATTTGCGTGACATATATTTCCCTTAAGTTAAAAAAATATACATTATAATATATGTATGTATGTGCCTTCATGCAGTTTGATTATTTTAAAAAGCCATTTAATTTAACTATCATCGTGTAGCATTTTAATTTATAAATATGTTATAAAAACAATATAATAATAAAATATATTTTTGTTTCAGGTACTTATTATTTATACAAAACATTACATAGAGGAGATTAGAGAAGACATCTATAAACTATAAGGTATAATATTATCCCCAAATTTGTATGTTTTTTTTGCTAACGTTACCAGAATGGGCCTGGAACGAATGCTGAACAAAGCTAGAAGAAACCAATTTGTTACGTGATAATATTCCACCCCGCCCCAAAGTCCACCCTCCAAGACATTTTGAGTTCTTTCATAACGAGAAATCATGTTTTAAGATTTATTTCGCCAAGATTAATACTCGTCAGTCTTGTAGATAGTTCAATGTCTTTTAGTTATTCGGAAATCATATTTATTTATCCTTTATTACATATAATAAAAAAAAAACAAAAATATGGCGGCCTTATCACTAGTCATTGATTTCGGCCCGGCAACTAGACTTGCATATACGTATTACACTCCACTTGAATTACGAGTAGGTACTATATGTTGCTTAGTAGATTGCTTAGTTTTAAAGATTTAAGCTTAGGTACATTGGGTCAGACCGAAAAAAGGGACTTTGTTATGTACTAACTAATGATAAGTTAAGCGATATATAATTGTTGAAATATATCCATACTAATATTATATATGTGAAAGTGTGTTTGTTTGTTTGTTTGTCCTTCTTTCACGCCGTAGCTAAGCCATCAATCGACCTGATTTTTGGCATACAGTTAGTTGAAAAGATGCAGAGTAACATAGGCTACTTTTTAACTGGAAAAAAGGGTTAAAAGGGGGAAAAGGGGGGAAGGGGGCTTTAAAGTTCATATGAAAGTCCACGCAGACGGAGTCGCGGGCAGCAGCTAGTATTAAGTATCTAATATGTAGGTACAATTAAATAAAGTTAATTCTCATTTTCCGCGCATCGTTGCAATTTCCTTGAACGGCTGCCAACTGTGAGATTTGGACGCCTGTATTTGTCAATAGTAATTGTTCTTGTTATTAACATTGCTAAAGGTTTCTTGTTACGTTGAGTGGATTATTTACGTGTTTGCAAAACGGTTATTATTATTATACATTTATACTTATTCGTATTACCTATAAAGGCGTTTATTTTGGGACGTGGTATAGGGTTATAATGTTTTCGATTATGAAGGACTTTCATTGATAGGAAGTCAAATTATTAAGGGGGTTAGAGGCTTCTAGCTAACTTGAACCTGTAGGTAACGGCTCATATAACTTACTGATAAATTTAAAGACGACTTTTCAACTGACTTATTTTTACGTCATTTTGTACAATCACTTTTTCTAGATGTTTTATGAAAGAGAATAGCAATAAAGTAATTCTTATATTAAATATTTTTATATGAAGGGACGTTGTTAGGTTGTTGTCAAGCCTAAGGTTGTAACCAGGTTATAACCTAAACCTAGGTTCAGACCCTTGAGCTCAGCGGTAAATCTTAAAAGGCTAGCACAAAAGTGGTCCTACCATCTTTCTGAAAAAAAAAAATCACGTCATATCGCTCATATCGGTTTCGGTAAAGCATTCCATTATAGTACCTCTTTCTATTTATTTAAAATTTAAATCAACGAAAGTCTATAGGCTTTGAAATAAAAACTGTCGCTACCATCTAAGCCGAGCTTAGTAAGAGCTTATGCTATTTAAGTAGAAACTTAACTAACATTTAAATGCTATGCGATACAGTTAACTCTATTAACAAGAAGTTAGTTTTTCCCGCGGGTCTAAAAAACTATTACACGGTCCTTAGTAATGAAGCCACTTTTAATTTCAAGGTAATTTCGTTGTTACTAGTTAGGAACGCTCGCTTGTTAAATATTAAGGTGCTTCATACATTTTCTCTTGTAATTAATAACGCATAATTATAATTATGCATTGTATGAATTTATATAGTACTAGCGGACCCGTGCCCACTTCGTTGGGCATAATGTTTATAATCCTTTTTTTATATAGCCTTTGACACTGAGCAATAATGTGGCTTTCTATTGGTGACAGAATTTTTAAAATCGGTTCAGTCGATCCCGATATTACCCCTTACAATTTTTAAAAACTTTACTTCTTTACAATATTAGTATAGACTAGCGGCTCCCCTCAATTATTATACATTTTATT
>DWAJ01005046.1:0-12038 GCA_018238005.1 Eurema mandarina | reverse complement strand
CGTTCTAACAATGGCATCCTTAGTCGGTTCTTTTCTCATATTTATTAAGTATTTCGATCCCAAATGAAGTTGTATATAAGAGTAGCCGCAACCCGCAGTTTTAATCCGTATAGTCTTCGATTCAATACCGGAACAATCATTATCAAGGATCTAACCCTGCTGTATCTACCTATTGTAAACTTCAATTAAACCCAACTAATGAGTTTCGCGAGATAGAGCAACATAGTAGGATTAATTTTTTCCTCTATAAAGTACCAGAATAAGGTAATGGACTTTAACAACTAAAATAAAAACGATGTGTAATTTTAATTTAAATAAGGTTTTCAATATGTAGGCAATTATTGATTAATTAATGATGTAACAATGATGGGAACGCGTGTGATGAACAATACCTAAAGAAAGGTGGCAGTAGTTATGAAGTCATCTTGTAAGTACATAATGTGGATAATTATCCATTGTTAAGTAAGCAAGAAGTTGTAACAATTCGCACGAAGCCTGGCCAATTATACGAAAAAGAAAATATCGGAAGGAACAGCATGTGTAATTCATTAGCAGTAGATAGTTATGTTTATACATTTTAATTTTAATAGAAATTATTTTCTATCGTTACCTTAATATCAAAAGATTTAATATTTTTTGCAATCCTTCCTGATTATTATTAAATTATCTTCCTTATATTAAAAGCTCTTTAAAAGTAAGTTTAAGAAAGGTTCATTCTCTACGGTTATATTTTAAAATTCAAAGGCCAAGGAAGTGCTCACAACTTTTTAAGTTATAAAGGGAATATCAATAAAGTTTACCTTGGTATTGATTTCAAATCAATATTTCCCACAGTGGACATTAGTTTAAATAATTGTTCCTAATAAATGCCGATTCTTCCTAAGTCTTTTGTTACTAAATTATCAAAATTAAGAATTATTCTGAAAATTCGAAGCAATACTTTTATATCAATTAAGTACACTAGTCTAATGCTATTCTACGAAAAACAAAGAAGACAGCCTTGCATATGTATATACTATATTAATAATCAATTATGAATGCCATTGGAGCAAAGTAAAGTGCTATTATTTCAAATTGTGTTTTTCATAACTTCACATAATCTTGCCAAATACATAAAATATCACATATTCTTATTCGTTGCACATACTTGGTTATTTTATATACTTGGTTGTTGCTTGTGACTTCAAGTGTCGTAATAAAATAGTTTCTTCAGACTGAATTGTATAGAGGTGCTCAGTACTTATTATATAACAAATAACAATATATTATTTGTGCTATAATACATTTAATAAATTCGATTAAGGTAGTGACCTTAATCGAATTTATTAAATGTATTATATAGTGATATAAAACCGTACCGTATACAAAATGTCTGTTCTCTTAAAGTCAATAAATTACTTTTAATCAAAATATTTCTACGTACCTACTTTTAGTAAGTTTATTCATAATTAAATTCCTTCGTGTTGTAAATATATTTCGTTATTGATATTATTACTTTAATGATTATCGTATAAAGCACTAGTTGACTCGTGCCCACTTCGTTGCGCATAATGTTAACAATCCTTATTTTTATTTAGCCTATGACACTGAGCAATAATGTAGCTTTCTATTGGTGAAAGAATTTTTCAAATCGGTTCATTAGATCCCGAGATTACCCCTTACAATTTAACAAACACACAAACTTCTTTATAATATAAGTATAGATAAAACGTCTGTTGCGAGAAATAAATTAGTTTTTCTACTTTTTATAATTCAATGATGTTATCCTTTCAAAATTCATAAACTTTATATCCTCGTACAAAGAGCGTTTGATGTCTTATTATATTTAGGCAGTGAGTAAAACAGTATTATGCAATGGACGCTACAAAGGATTAAAACGAGAGCAATCTCTTGCACTTGTGCTGTTGTGCGCTATCTAAAATGTGCTCGAATTTCAAGGATTATGTGAAATATCCGTAATAATTTGCCGTTTTTTAAAGACTTACTTAATAATATATGATATTATTTTAAAAATAATTAACAATATTAATATCTTATGCAGACAGAATTAAAATTAATTATTTAACCTCTTATAAATTTTACGCTATATGTATGGGCAGGTTCAATTATAAAATCTAAACGCCAAAAGATTTTTCGTATTCGGATTGTTTTAATGAGAAAATACAAATGCTGTACTCTAGTTTCGTAGAGCAACGTCAATTAAAAATGTATCAAGTAATATTATAAATCTTTGAACTACTAGCTTCAGTTGATATTAAATTCCGTGGTTTCCAAATAATTTAAGTCCAAAGTAATATTAGTGAGTTAATTTACTATGTTCTGGCAATTTATGTAATCATTTAGTAGCTTAATTACACATTTTAATATTTGTTGCATCGTGCGAGAGTAGGTACAGCATTGCTTTATGTTACAAAATTCGCGTCAAGGATTTTAAACGTCGTTGAGTTTCTTATTATATTGCATGTCGTTTGTCTACATTAGATATGTCGTAACATTACTGCTATATTTATTTAATCGCTTGATTTGCGTTTTAAGCGGTGTAGTTACGTACAAAGGCTCAGTTCTCCAACTAAACTACTTAGTTTATACAATTGGTAAGATTTAGATACAGTTATTAAAAGCAATGACACAACATTAAAGCAGACTATGAAACTTGTCGATTTTACGGCAATTTCTCGACGAAACGCTATTAATGCGAGTCATTTGATTAATGCTCAGCATCAAATCGTGCAATACTTAAATTTAAAGGGCATCGTTTTGCGGAAATTGGTTTTATTATTAAACTTTGTCTTATTTTTTAACAAATTCAAATTCGTAACAAAATTATTTACTTTTCATAAATAATACCTATACTTATGATGATAGCAAATGCGTATCATGAAATTCAATGCACGAAAAATGAAAGTATTATCTTCCAAATTGGAGGCGTTTTATACGTAAAAAAATGTGAGATCTTCAATTTTAGATTGAATTTAAAGGGTATCCTTTTCATTTATGATATCTCTTCTATAAGCCGGTGGGTAATTTTGACGAAATTTAATAACATCGTCCGCTTAATACTGACTCTCTAATGAAATTTCCCGGTAGACAAATATCTGTGCTATAGCGATGAGGAGAGAAGAATTATGACGACTGGCGCGGAACAGTTTTTGGGAATTATATTTGGTTTGTCACGTGAACTGTGAAGTTCAATATACGAGTATGCGTCCCTAACGCCCTACAGAGGCAATAAGGGCGCATAATTTGCCACAACCCTCACATCCCTGAAGCCTTCTTTATGGCTCTTTGTCAGCCCTTATTTGTAAATCTAATTGTAAAAAGAAACAGTTGAAATTATTGGGTAAGTCTAAGCATACGACTGTAAATTAAAGTCAGAAATTCAAGCTACTAAACAAGTGCTCATAAAAGAATGTGGAATTCTTCGCTGGTTAATTAAAAATGATCTCAATTATTTAGCACTAAAATAGCTCATTATCATATAAACGCTCGAAACGTCACAGACGAGTAACTTTTACTCCAATAAATTCTTAATAACGAAGCAGATTCATAGCTTATTTACTAAATACATATAACAAGAAGATTGAGTCAGCCTGTATGTAGTGAAACTTACACTTTACGTTAAAAATAAGCATTCTTTCACAATTCGAGTGTATGTATTGCATAAAAGTGACATAGACCCACAATCCCATAAAATTTGTTGACTTTTACTTTTACGATAACTACCTACTGTATTATCATGACTTGCGTAAATTTTGTAATAATGACTTAGTAACACAAAAATATGAACGAGATGAGAGTTCAATTATCTCACCTAGCTCGTTCATCGTAGATATTTTGTAGTTGGTAGGTACTGTGTACTGTGAAACTGCTTAGGATGGGTAGGCTTGCGCAAATCTCATGTAGTCATAATAGGTGGCAAATGTTAGGGCAACGCAGAGTAAATGAAATTAATTTGATGTAGCACACTTTCATACCGGTTCGCAGATGGTAGTGGCTGGTGGTTGGCGCAGTGGCCACACGACCGTCGACTCCGGCGCAACGCTGTGCCGGTGGTAGCCGCATTCCGCGCATATTTACCATTTACATCGCGAACGTAACATTTTCCTAATAAGAGCTCGTTGAGGAGGAAGTGTTTTCCGTGTGCATTGAACTCTTTTACTAATTTATAAAGGTGTGTATATTTTTAGTGTAGAATTTTTATTTGTTGTTAAATTGTACGATAAAAGATCTAGTTAGAAGTTAAATTATATTAAGTGCGTGAAAGTCATTAAATATTTAGCAGTGCATAAATATTTCCCAATACTTTTGAGAGAGTGTAGTGGTACGGAGAAACTTTGGATTATTAAGATAAAATAATTTAAAGTTTAAAGAAAAAGTAATATACATTAAAAAGACAATATACCTGACATAGGTAGGAATAATTAAATAGTTCGAAATAACGCGTAATCTGTTACATATTTTGTAGTTTGTCTAAAATCGAGAAACCTCCTCCTTTTTAAGTGGGTTAAAACTATAAACCTACGCTTAACGAAAACTTCACCGTAATTCACGACTGTAGTATCGAAATAAAATAAAAGATAGCCAGCCAAGCCTTACTTCGACCACGAAGCACCAGCCTTGTAAAAAATGCAACACAATAAACTGAATTTAGGTAAAACGTATTTCTCTCCGATACTATTTCAACATTTATAGTATCTATATAATATTGCGAGCATTTGATGAAACGTTGCATCAAACCGTCTGTATTTCATAGCATTGTGTGCGCAATGAAAAGTAATTCTATCATAACCGAATTAATCAGTACCACGGAACCGACGTAAAAACATTGCATCGAATGAGTTGCGTAAAGTAACACAAAAAGAACAGGTCCTACGATGTTGCCGCTCCATTTCTGCCAATATGTACACTTTATATACGCACATACTATGTGGAAAGTGGACAAACACCGAAAACGTTATTAAGCAATCAAAGGAGGAAAACTTTATTCAGTCTGATTCACTTATTTTCTGCGCGATTGTATTAGCCGAAACACTTTTATAGATAAAAGTACATTCGATAATAAAATTGAATAATATCTCGTAACCGAAGGGCTGCGTATACACAGGCTGTGACCGAGATATCAAAATGTTTGAGCGGTGACATTCAAACCTATAACATCGGCGCAGCCATTTCTCTGCAGGGGTCACGTGTCATGACTCTTATAGAGATGAACTTTCACCGTTTGTTAGCTTTGCCTCAACGAGTATGTCACGTTTTGTTACGTAATGCTCAATAGAATCTAGAGAAGTTTTTATCGATGAAATTGTTTGTCGGCCTATACGTTTAAATTCGATCTTGTGTGTGTTCACAAGGGTTGATGTCCAAATATTATTTTATTACATTATACATTTTTTTTAATTACAGTATTACCACGTATAAACACTAGAGCAAAATTTTTAACTATATCACCAAATGAGTAAGTGATGAGAGTTTAAAAGACAAATAGAAAATATAAAAGAAACTGCTAATTAGTTTTTAGTTAAAGTCATAGAAAAGGCATGAAATTCATATTCCTGGACAAAAATACTTAAAACAGTGGGCTTATACAATATTTTCAAAAATATGCTGCTAATTAAAATTTAGTTTTTTTTATGTCTTAATGCTTTATGGTCTTGACATTAAAAAGTTTAACCATTATTTTCTTCTTAAGTTTTTATTAATTATGATACAATTTTAATTAAAAAGTGCAAGCAAAATACGAGGTCAGAAAACGCGTTGCAAAGCTAAATAATTAAATATTACTCCACAGGACTCACGTCGACGGCAATACCTTCTAGAAATATTTTATTGTTGAAGAATTTGTATTCTTTTGTTTTAAAATTTTTCATACTACTTACTGAATTTTAAGACAAAAGTTAACTACCATTACACTTCCCGGCTATGCGACGCATATTCAAAAATTTCTGCAATCTATTTGCGATCATAGAATTAATCTGTTATCCAATTCAAACTCAAACGGGAGTCATGTAAAAATGTTATATTCAAACAATGTTTTTCTATACAACTGTGGTCTCTCTGTGAACTTGTGTGGTTTCACTCGCATAAAACCCGATCCCGTTTTTATTATATCCTATAGACACTCATGACAGAACCAAAAACAATAAAAAATAATTATCCAATTGGGTGCACTCGATCGGGAATTTGCGCGGTGCGGTGATTCATTTTTATTAATAAATAGGTATTTCAAATTTAAGCAATGAACAAAATGTGTTCCATTTTTGTATTTTTTTCTTTTTTTGTAGTATGGTAACATTTAAAACATTTTTACTAGTGCGGATCAGGCAATTAAATGAATTATCCCCATCATTATGCGAGCAGTCGATAGCTCGTAATTTCACACATTGAACACTTCAGCAATTCCTATCCACGCCGGTTTCCGATCACGCACAAGACCCCTCTTTATGATCTCGATTCGTCCGTGTTGCAAAATAAATCGATACTAGAATACCAACGAAGGGGACAAAACTGAGAAAATTATACATGTAGATACTTTATTATATCTCTGTGCTTGCTGTATGCCAATTACAAATTTCAAAAGATAATTCAATTATTAGCTATAATGAAATAAGCTAGAGTAGACTATATTTCCATTTGCATCATAAACTCCGAAATCCTTAATTCATATACTTATACTTACATATAAGTATTTCGTTATTTTGAAGGCTTCTTTTTCATATTGATTTTTGTTAAATGATATAGTAATCTACCGTAATAAATAGGGTGCTTACTTGTTTCAGACACCAATGTTATTTCTAATCCCGTGTAATAAACAAAACTTTACAAACGCAAAACAATCATAAATATCCTTTAAGGGTCTTTCACGTCCCCTTGCGCTCGCTCTACATTCTACAACAACCCTCCACTGCTGACTGCGGGCATACTTTCACGAACAAAATCACTGGTGTTCGGAACGAAAATATAAAAATATTATTCTAGAACCCAATTATGAAATATAATCGGACTGAATAATAGCTAAATTCAAGTTTGCTGACAATGTTGTTTGAATTTACGGTCAAACATTGTTTAACGATTTTAACTAAATCGACATTTACCTTTCTGTATTTCAGCGTAAAAACCATCTTTTAAATTCAAGTAATGATCTAAAAAAAGAATACGTAATAGAAATCACTTCAGCTGTGCAAGAGTTATCCATATTATACATAACCTAAAATTAAATTGTTCTATAAAATAACATGCTGTATTGCGTCACATTATTAGCTGTTAAAATATGTTTTTATACCTTTATTTAACCAAAACAAGCCTTGTAACTTTAAACCGTAAAACGAAATCGTAACTCCTTTTTCAAATGAGTTTCGAGGGTACTCCTCGGAAAGTTATAATAGTGCAGAACAAAAGGATTGAGCTGCGGCGGACCATTTTGTGTATATTCAAAGGGAATATAAATAATTACACAAAAGCTAAAACCGTAAAGTACACGTAATTGTATCCTCGGGCGAATATTCCGTTACGGACCCTTTCATTTTAAATTTATGCAAAAAACGATTCATATTTCCTAAATCTGTGGTAGTACCTTAAATTTGGTGACCCTTTTATTAGGAGTTGTTATTTATTGGAATTTAAATAAAGTTATCTAATAATGCGATATAACTTATACATATTTTATTTAGCTATCTATATTCATAACACTACAATGGCGTGTTTATGATAGCTTTGAGTTATGAAAGGTTTAAAAGTTGATTCAAACAACTCGTGTAAGTAAAGAATAAAGATACGTACACAACTGCGTCAACGCTGCACAACTTTTCGAACTGAGCTGGAAACACTGTTTTCAATTTGTATATGGATTCTAAAACATCCTCGGTTCTCAATTATGAAACTATACCTTTTGCATTAAATAAAATGCATCATTTATATTTAATGTGCCTCAATTTTATTATATTTTATACAAACACTAACTTCCTACAACATGTTTCGTGTGATACGTTGTTGACGTAAAATTCCTCATCTCAGCCAACAAGCGATCCCTCATTGTCATGTATCATCAAAATTGTTATCCTTTTATGTCCTTGAATGTAAATGCATCTCGTAAAATATGTAACAACAAAATTTCATATGAGACGAGGAGGACAAATACAGAGATTTACCACGCAATGCGCCCAAGCCGCAGAGTTTAATTAGCACGACGAATAATGGTTTATGAAATATAAATTAGCTATTATTTGGACATAAAATATTGTGCCTAAATTTAAATAGTTGAAACGCACGCCAAATGTCCATGTTCTGAATATGAAATAATATTTACATTTAGGAGGAACATTTCACATATCATTTTAAATTGTTATGACGGCTTTATGTTAAATAAAACATGTTATTTTTCATAGGTTTATATTAGAAAATCGAATTTTAGTTTATATCTAGTATTTTCGTTTGGTTATTATTAACGTTTCTTACGGATGGCCGAAAACCTTCACGGAATTTTACAGAAATATTTCAAATTCTAGATTTAGCCAAATTCGTTCACCCATTCTCAAATTCTAGTAAGCTTAATATTTATAAATATAAATATAAATAGACAATTCTTAATCCCTTTTGAATTATATGTAAATATAAATTAGTCTGAATATTTCAATGCCAACCATGTTTGATTAGGATTTAGGGCTTAACATTGTGGAAAAACGTTTATTTTTATTTTGATTCCTCATTCGGTATTCGTGACACAAATCCACGTTCATCTAAGCCACAAAAGCCTTTCCCAATGGTTCCTAATTGGTGTTCGTTTGAAGTTGCTATTGTGATGCTAAACAACGCCACAAGACAATGGAAGCTCATTTTAATCTTTTCGTTGGTACTAACTACTTTGCCGGACTTGTTTTATTTTTAATCCCGTACTTTTACCCGTGACGTCGTCTGTAAATTGAATTTACCTTTCATTAAATAAGTACTCCCAGAATAAAAATAATAAATGATAAGAAAACCTACGTTATAATTTAATGAAACAAGATATACCTATGGAGAAATGTATTTTCAAAACCTTTTTGTCAAAACGTAGACGTGACTTTTCTTTGTCTGTGGTCGTAATTAAAATAAATTATGAGCCGGGTAATTAGCTTTTGTTTGATAATTAAAGTTTAGGGAACGCTAAAAGCAAAGTCTAATTTTAATACTGTTGACCAATTATTTGTTTAGTTCTATTTTATTTATTTTTGTCATAGCATAATAATTCAAATAAGGAGATATTATTTTCTCTGTAAATAAAATTGTATTTGCAGTTGTTTTCTCCGAGAACCTTACGTACAATGTGGTAGAAGTAATAATATGTTCGCGAAATAAACGACCGCCCTTTTTATCTTATGAACAAAGCTTTCAATTATTTTTCTCGTTTGTAATATATCAATAGCCTTAGCTTTATTAAAAACACACAATGCAATACTGAAATACATTTTTTATTTTTTATTTTCTTCTTCTGTTACCTACAGATTGGTTCTGTGATTAAAAGGAGAAATAATTAAATATTTACTTTAAGATTTTACATTCGTTAAGATGTCTTTTTCCCTGAGAAATTTCCGTTCTTGAGGAAAAAATAAATCCGGCTATATTGAATTTGTTAAAAGAACACTCATTTTGAGGACCTTAATCAATACTCAGGATAGTAAATAGTTTCGCTATTGCGTTTTGACAAGATGTATTTCATTTATTTTACTTTCGTCAAAGTACAGTGAAGTACCTTATAATTTCTTGAAGCGAATAAAAATATAAGTATTGTATTTATTCAATCGTTTTGTCTTACCGTTAACTTTACCCCTGACGTTTCTTTATAGAATTTACAACACTGCTCAGCAATATCCTGTATAGTGAGCTCAAAGTAAATCCTTGTCACAATTATAATGGATGTTCCGTTTTAAATCTCAACAAAGTTTTAAGAACACACAATAAAGTTTACAAGTATACCGAAGTAAGCTTCAATCGAATGGTTTCAGTTACTTTGTTGAGTGGTTTCTGTTGTAACGAACTTTGCGCTGCGTTTCCAGAATCTTGTTAAGAAGTTACTGAGAATTTTAAATGGGAGGTCATCTTACGAAACTTGAGACATACTTAGTTGAAGTTTACAGTTGCTATTACATTTTGTATTACTATATATATAAAAATTACACGTTTTTAATAAAAATTAAATAAGAAAATAATAAGTAAAGCTTAAAAATAAGTATGTTATTCTGATAAAACAATGTCTCCTCTTGTACAAGTCCTTATATTTAACAAACAAGACTAGATCTACATATTTAATTTTAATGATAATTAATGTCTTGTATACTAAAGCGCTGTGTTTCATTAAGTTAAGAAGACTTCAATTAGATGGCATTGTGATAAAGCCGATTACGTTCTCATAAGCCCGTGAGGATACAGCAGTATGTTGTCGGCTTATTCGGAACACAATGTTTTTGTGTTAATATTGCAAACGAAGCTCACCTTCGCTTGTCAGATTTCGCTCGCAAACCTTATCTCATTTATATGTTATCCCCATTAATTGAAGAGGATTTCAAATGTTTAATTAAGGCCTTTAATTCCTTAATATTGTTTAACCAGCCGCGTGGTTTCCCCGCACGTTTCCTCTATCTCATAAAAAAAAAAGATTTAAGCATAAAAGGGACAGACAGAAGAAAGCGACATTGATTTATACTTTGTAAAGGTGATGATGATGATGTTTTATCAATGACCTTATAGGTAGGTATAGGTAGCACGGGCTGGTTTCCGCAACTCCACGTCAAGGCGCGGTTTTTGCGTGTTCAATGACCTTAATACGCACATGGAATCAAATTAAAATCCGAAAAATAATTTCTAAGTAATATTCAAGTAGTGACGGATACGGACTTGCCGATATGTAGGTAAACAGCATACTTGATTTCTCTTCAAAATCAGGTCAATCACCTGTAGGCATTCGCGTTATGTCAGTATTATGTTAATAAGAAAATCGAGTGTTACGTAAATTCGCAACAACAGGATAAAACACCCAAGTATTTGAACACTTTCATCGTCGCTTAAATGTAGTTCATGCGATCTCTACTGCCAATATAAAAAAAAAACATTAGTCATTAATTGAGTAGATCTCAAAAGAAACTAATAAAATTACGAGTTGTGTAATGTAATGAGCTCGTTTTTTGTTACAGAGACTCAACATGCGTGAGAAGTATTAAGTCTTGTTCTGGCGACAATTAGACGATCAAATGGGATATTAAGCTCAATTAGACAGCAGTGATAAAAAGTTTAGGAAAATGAGGACAATGATAGTAGTGACTGTCTTAGTGTTAGTCAGTGCTGTGGGTGCCACGAACGATACTGTGACGCTCTCCGCGTCCAGGATGGCCTGGATGAAGAACCTGTTGGATCACCACGATTGGATGCAGTTTGTGGGTGACAACAGTACTATATCACCCGACTGCTCAGCCGATATGGTCACATACATCACAGCCCTCAACGAAGGCCAGCTGTGGGCATCTAAAAGTAAGTTTTAATTAAAATTTATAGTGTATCTAGTTTTCCTAGTATGTCCTAGTAATGAAACATACTTAAGAAACTTTATAAATGTTGTCTGCACCTCATTGAAGTTTCGAACAATTTCAACTATTATATGTACTATGAAATTTAATTTTCCTGACGCCGATCACTATCAAGTTCCAAGTTATGTAACTATGTCTAACAATTTGCGAAATTATTTCCTTATTAATTTTGAATATTTAGGATTCCATACCTAAAAAGAAAGCAACAAAACACATACAAGGTCAATTTTTTGTTCGTCTGTTTGTCTATCTCGATCAAGACTTTATTTCAGAAATGCAGTCGTTAATATTAGCCCAGTCATATTAGGGGTTTCACCTCGGAATGAAAGATAATAAGCTGCAAATTGGTATGAACCTTCGTTTTGTCATTCTAAATGTTGTCTCAAAAGTCACAATCGTTATCGTGTCCGCGTCTCAAGATATTCAAGGTCAAAGGTCACAAAAATCGGTTTTTCGCGAATATCTGGCTTCCTATCGGTTAAATGA
>DWAJ01005045.1:0-12038 GCA_018238005.1 Eurema mandarina | reverse complement strand
GCAGCGGGCGGGCCCGGGCCGGCGCCGCTCGCGCTGCACAGCGCCGCCAACACAAGCAGCGCGCGCACGCTTGCCATGCCTCATTCGGATTTCTGAAATCATCACAATTCAGTTTAGACGTCTTTGACATCAACTGCAATAGCATCTGTAAATATTATAAATGCATGCTTCGAGAAACTGTCAGGAGCTACAATGAATTAATTCATACCTAAATTTAAAGTTGCATTTGAAAACATTATTTTTTGGATTGAATTTTAGGATTCTGGATATTGGTATTTATATTATTAATCGTTTATCTAAGTGGGAAATCAGGGGTTCGCAAACATAAAACACAAGAAAATGTTGTATTTCTGAGTAAATGTTAAACATAATTATCCGAAAGTCTACATGGTAGGCACCACCGGTTCGGGAACTAATCTGACGAGAAGAACTGGCGTAAAAAAATCACACGGGTCCTACACTTTTTAAAGGAGGGGAACAATACATAACACTTGTTAATATACTGTATATTGCAATTCCAGATTGTAGTACTTGTTTTTGTATTTTCAGTTTTATTTTTATTAAGTACGTAGTTTGGTTCACTTTTTACGCAGTCGGGTTTTTTAATTTTTTTAATTATTTATTTTATTTGTTTAATTCGCATTGTGACAAATAGAAAATGTAGTAGTACACGGGGGCGATAAGAGGGTCATTCACCCTCTTATCAGTCAGTCCTCTGCCTAAATATTATAACGTTGAGGCGCGATGATCTCGCCGGTGGCTACCTGCCGCCTGCCCCTGGCTACTGGCCACTGGGGCCGCTTATCTAGTTTCATTACTAAAACGACATGTACACGTACCTCATGTGACGGTCGCGACGCGGGAAGTTACACTTCAGGTGTGAACTGAAACAGAAACAAATGACTGGTGTTAAAGTATGACACATAACTAATGCTTTATTTTTAACTAGCTGACCCGTGCCCACTTCATCGGGCATAATGTTAAGTATCCTTTTTCGGTTTTTTTATATAGCCTATGATGATTTTTTTATTAATCGGTTCAGTAGATCCCGAGATTCCCCCATACAATTTAACAAACACACAAACATGACTTCTTTATAATATTAGTATAGATTACGATACAAGGTACCGAGTTTTAATATTAAAAATCACTGTTACAATCCCATATCAACCTACATATTAATTGTTGTTTAGTAAACGACGATTCACAACAAATAGCCCAGTTCGTCACCGCGCCACGCTTGCAGCTAGCTAGCAGGAGTTCCACAGCATTACAGGTAATCATCCACGGAAATCCATCAACTGTATGAAGCGATCATTGATGTTTAAATTGTCCGCCTTTTGTGCTTACAATACCTAACGCAATGTATGAAGGTTATGTGGCTCATAATTTGACTTTTTATTTTGATTTTATGAACTAGTTAATATTATACTTATTTTATGTACTCTTATATTAGAAGTACTAAGTATATTTTTTTCACGCTGTGGCGTTTCGATAACGGAACGTCACTTCACTCTGACAACACCAGATGTCAACTTACGCCCGCCACTTTGTAACGGCCGAGAGAAGTGAGACTGTAAATTGTAATTCGTATATCATAAGTTATATCTCTAATAAATATTAATCATAACTTATAACGCCATATGAATTGCGGCTAAACATGCTCCAAAATGTAAAAAGGAGACTTGTTTGTGCCATGTTTTAATGCAAATAAATGAATTATGAATCAATTATTTACTTTTCTTTGTCGTGATAAGACATTCGCTCTAGATAGTTGTCAGTACAGGAGTTCTCGTGATAGCGGCCGAGGAAAGCCAGGAAAGATAAGGTGGCGATAGGGACGCTCAGCTCGCTGGCCAGCAGTCACCACCCAGCGCCGTCTGCGACTTGCATGCCCTAGTGGGCGCCGTCGCGACACCATTACACATTAATAGCCGACGCTACACGAAACACCATCATAAAATCGTGCTTATTAATATTATACAATTCAAGCTAAATGGCTGTTGGATGGATTTTATTTGGTTCGAGCTGAGGCGGGTAGTTACTCGATAGCTTGGCGCCTCACTTTTAGTATTAGCGTCCGCGTCGATTGGTTGAGCCGTGCCCGGTCACCGTTGCAGAGTTGTCGCTGTCTTTAAACGAAAATAATATATAACAAATAGATAAAATAGCTATGCAGTTTCCGATTTCAGCGTACTTGGCGTGTTCACACTAACGCACTAACAATATTATAGAATGAAACTTGTTGTGACTTCAAAATATCTTTTTAAGCTTTCTGTTAGAAAAACAATTAGTCGTTGAGTATTGGTCTTTAGTTTGATGATAATTTGTATCATCAATAACAATCACACGGTGTAGGTGACAGCGCCTCACCCGTATTACTGCATCGATTTATTGTTTAGGATTGTAAATGTAGTAACTTGTACCACTGATATAGAACCTGACGTGACGATCTAACTGTACATAAAATATTATATATTGTACTAGTCGCCCCTGCTGGTTTACTCGCATTTATGCATGTATTGCAGACACACCTTAACCTTCTTAAATCACTCTCTGATATAATAAACCACATGAAAATTGAAAATCGACCGAAGACAAGACCAAAGGACAAGAGAATGCATTTTTTTATGCAGGGTGGACCATTGATTAGTTTACATTTAAATTTGATTTCCCGCGCAAACCCAAGCAGCGTGGGGTTCGAGAAGGGGTCAAACGGCTAGCTCGTTTTTCGGAAATTTAGTCGCCATGGATCGGTTTACAGGCCCGCAGCGCGCTTTTTGCGTTAAGCAGTTAAAAGTTAAAAAGTTAAAATAAAACAACGTGCTTTCAGCTGTGACGATCAACGAAAGAGGAAGAAACTTTATTCACTATTATGACAATGACATTTAACAATGTTCATAGATAAGACAATAGCAAGAGGACGCTAGTATAATATATATTGTATCTGTAATTTGCATTTATAACACTCCCACTCAAACTACAGATATTTAAACAAAGAAAAAATATATATCTATACTTTAACAATACCTAACTTATTTAGATGCTTATAATGTTTTATCGGACCTAGACTTTTAGTCAGTAGGTCTGCGGGTAAATCTGAGCTACACAAATAATCAACACTAACAATATTTGCATTTATCATTTCTCTACAATAGTGATATCTTACATCAACATGTTTAGTTTTATTATGAAAAACAGAGTTATGTAATAATTTTTGTGCACTCATGCTATCATTATAAATAACAATTTTATACAATTTCTGAGTTAATTCATACTGCAAGTTTCTTAAATAGACTGCCTCTTTG
Organism: Eurema mandarina; assembly: GCA_018238005.1. NCBI lineage: Eukaryota > Metazoa > Arthropoda > Insecta > Lepidoptera > Pieridae > Eurema > Eurema mandarina. Next base: position 8,730 of record DWAJ01005045.1, on the reverse strand, counting down.
CAGGCTTCTGAAATTGACACATACTCTGCTTCTGTACTAGAAAGCGTAACACATTTTTGCTTATTACAACTCCATGATATAACAGACCCAGACAACATAAAACAATACCCAGAGTAGGATTTTCTATCAGTAATATCATTACTCCAGTCTGCATCTACATAACCTTCAATATAAATATTCTTACCTTTACAATATTTCAAACCTAAATCTTTAGTTTTCTTTAAATATTTTAAGATTCTTTTAGCATAAAGCCACTGTTCTTCAGTATTACAATTATTAAATTGACTTAAAAATGACACTGCAAAAGCTATATCAGGTCGTGTTAAAACAGCTAAGTACATAAGACTCCCTATTAGTTCCTGATAAGGGTGCTTACTACTACAATTAATCTCCCTTTTACTTTTTAAACCGACCTCCATAGGTGTATTAATAATTTTACATTCAGTCATATTGAATTTAAGTAACAATTTATCTATATACCTCTCTTGACTCAAAGTAACTGTATTATTTTGATTATCAAAACTAACTGACATTCCAAGACATTCTTTAATAACACCTAAGTCTTTTAATTCAAAATTCTTACTTAACATACTTTTAAGATGGTTTAATTCAATATTGTCATTTGAAAAAATAAAGAAGTCGTCAACATATAATGTAACAATAGTTTTGCAATCACCTACATTTTTTATATATAAACATGGTTCTATTTCAGATTTAACATAACCATCAGCTAACATACAAGAATCTACCTTCTTATACCATGCACGAGAAGCCTGTTTGAGACCATACACAGCCTTGTTTAATTTGAGAACTTTTTTATCACTTTTATTACAAACATAGCCTTCAGGTATTTGCATATATATAGTCTCAGACAGATCTCCATTTAAAAAAGCAGTTTTTACATCAAGATGAGTCACTTTCAGATTCATCTGCACTGATAAGGCAAACAATAGTCTGAGGGTTGTATGTCGCACTACAGGAGAGAAAGTTTCACTATAGTCTACACCATATCTTTGAGAACAACCTTTAGCCACTAGTCTCGCTCGATAGCGCACATTATTGTCAGAATCACACTTTCTTTTTAGGACCCACTTACACTTAACAATATTTTCACTTGCAGGAATATCAACAATATCCCAGGCCTTATTATCTTCAAAGCTTTTCAACTCGTCTTTGATAGCCTGTTCCCAGTGCTCCTTTTCTGGTCCATCCAGTGCCTCTTTTAATGTTAATTCATCACTGACTGGTTTGGTACATTTTTCTGCACACATATAACCATATCTGTCAGGTGGCTTTCTTTGCCTTTTTGGTACCGATCTCATTACCACATCTTCAGGTCTCAAAGAATCCTCATCACCAGATGATGGTTCATAGGTTTTATCCAAGTGTTCATTATGCACAGAAGCAAATGAATCCTCTCCACTGGTATCTGAAATATCTCCCACTGAACATGGTGATTCTTCATTTTTTCTATTTTCAATTTCTATCACATTCAATTCACACAAGTTATTTTCTTCCATGAATATTACGTCACGACTTGTTGTGATAGTATGTGTTGCTGGATTATATATCCGGTATCCCTTCACATCTTCAGGATAGCCAACAAGTATGCATTGTTCAGACTTTTTGTCCCATTTATGCCTTCTTTCCTTTGGAATATGTTTCATAGCAATGCTTCCAAATATTCTTAAATGTTTGAGATTTGGCTTAGTGCCCATCCAAACCTCATATGGTGTGCGGTTCATTAGTCCAGCTTTCACAATTCTATTCTGTAAGTAAACAGCAGTGTTAACGGCTTCTGCCCAGAATTCCTTACCAAGTTTAGCATCAAAAAGAAGACATCTGGCTTTCTCTATGATAGTCCTATTCATCCTCTCGCACAGCCCATTCTGTTCAGGCGTGTAGGGGTTTGTTTTTTGATGATTAATGCCCGATTTCTTTAAATAACTTTCAAATTTTTTGTTACAAAATTCTGTACCGTTATCACTTCTCAGAGTTTTAATTCTTTTTGACAATAAGTTCTCAACTCTAGCTTTATAATTTGTGAAAGACTGTAAGGCTTCATCTTTACTTTTTAAAAAATAAACATGTGTCATACGACTATGGTCATCAACAAAAATAATGAAATACCTTGATCCTCCAAGCGATGTATTTTCCATTGGACCACATATATCACAGTGTATGACACTCAAAAGCTCAGTACTCCTGTTTCCTTCATGTGCGAAGGGTAAGCGGCTCTGCTTTCCTTCACAGCACACAATACAGTTTGACTTATTAATGTTAGCCTTCTCTGAAAACTGGATCCCTTCTACTGCACCAGGCATTTTATTCATGTTGAAACTGTTCACATGTCCTAATCGACGATGCCAAACAACTGGTGACTCAACCACTGCTCCAACTAAACAAGTTGCAGTGTTTAGTTTGTAAACACCATTAACAAGCGTTGCAGTAGCTACCAGAGTATTCAGTTTATTAAATATGTTACATCCTTTGCTTGTGAAGCACACTTTGTTCCCCCGTTTCATCAGTTGGCTTACTGACAGCAAGTTTGTGGCTAACTGAGGAACACACAAAACATTTTTAACTGTTATACTGTAATCATTTTCTGCGGTTGATGTAGTTAAGTTTACATTTCCACAACATTCCACAAGCATTTTACTTTTATTGGCGATCATGATTTCATTGGTAAATCCAGAGTAACAAATGTCTGTCATCCATTCTATGTTACTTGTTAAATGGGAACTTGCACCTGAGTCCACGTACCAATCCTTCTTGTCAAACATTCCATTAAGGAAAACAGCACTAAAAGCATTTGTTGTTTTGACTTTCTTATCTGATTGTAATGAATTTTGTGTAGTCTTTTGCATATTTGTGCATTGATTGCGATAGTGGCCACGTTGTTTGCAATTATAACATTTCACATTTTGTTTTCCAATGACTGATGTTGACATTTGATTGCTATGATTAGCGCCATTTTGACTTAGCGTATTTTTCATGTTTTTCGAATAATGTCTACTTTTATTACGGAGGCATGTAAAGGCATTATTAACATCACACTCATCCGGTTCCATATCCATCAACTTAGCTTTAATGGCATCCGTTGTAATCAACATGCCCGAGTGCTCGATGGCCATGATCATTGGCATGTACTTATCTGACAATCCCGCCAACATAATAGAGCCTATCCACTCATCATTGATATTAAAGCCCGTTCCTTGGAGTTTCTGACCTGCTTCTACAATTTGCGTTACATAAGATGTCATCGATGTGCTATTTTCTAATTTTATAGATATCAGATTCCTCAGTAGGCTGATTTTTCGAGTAAATCCTGAGTCATCGAATAATATTTTTAATTTATCCCATAGCTCCTTCGATGTAATGACGCTTTTAATATGAACGTAGAGAGTTGGGTCGATGGTAAGGATTAACTTTGCTTTCGTCTTCGCGTCATCTGCAGCTGGTGGAGTCTGACCAGGCTCTGGTTTGATACATCCAACCATTCCTTCCAATATTAAAAAGTTTTCTGCTGCGAAACACCACTCGCTATAGTTCTCGCGCCCCTTTAGCTTGGGCACGCTAACCAAGTAGCTAGAATTCGACGCCATGATTGTCACTAACGCACGTTTTATGATACGGTATGGTATATTCACCGATATTGTTCATCACTCGGATAATTCTAACAATATATTTACAGTATATAACTGTTTATTAACTTGTCCCTATAATTTCGGGTTTCTGGGCCCATAACCTAAAATAAAACAACGTGCTTTCAGCTGTGACGATCAACGAAAAAAGGGAAGAAACTTTATTCAATATGACAATGACATTTAAGAATGTTCATAGATAAAGACAATAGCAGAGGACGCTAGTATAATATATATTGTATCTGTAATTTGCATTTATAACAGCTTTGATTATAATCAGTTTTTGGCCATATATATTTTGGTCTAATCATACAACTAAAATAATTGTTGAATCAATAAATTAATTATCAGACAATGTATTATTATAGACTTAGGAATTAAATTAATAACACAGGTCACATTCAAAAGACTTATTTTTAGCCTCTAAATGACTTAATCCTAAAAATCGCGTGCATTTCAGATGATCAACTAATACACTTGTCACAGCCTATGTTTTTCTCATCGTCGTCTTCTACATCTGAAATTAATACATCGTCACATTTAGAACATTTCACTCGGTGTAAAGCTGGTAAATTCTTTCTCAAATTCCTCATTAGCCGTTTCGTGTGTGACTTCTATCTTCTTGTTTCGTTTTCTGCGCCCACTGATTTTGTCCAGTATTGTAGTCTTGGAAATAGCATATTAGTCTTATCGATTTATTCTTCTCTCGAATTTCATTTAACGCTTTCTTTAAATCTTCTTTCTTGTATCATAAAAATGATATATTAAAATAATTCTGTGCTAATCATTTTGTAACATCATCCCCATCACCATTATAAGTCAATTTACATTTTACCTGACTTATGACTATAGCTATATATATAACTGTAAATAATAATATTAATAGTATAATCTATAAATTTTTGTTCCTTAGCTGCTTTATGGGCCGGGCATTCGAGGTCGTTGTCAATTAAGATAACAGTAAATGTTATAATTTGTTTCTTTAATAATGTTTCGACACTACATCCTTTTAGGATGATATTGTTGGATGATGGAGAAAATGAGTGTTTATTTTTCCCTTTAATTGTATTTTATTGTTCATATGTATACATATCAAGTCGAAGAAAAATCAGCTCTTAAATGTATGACATTAAGTTCCGCTACTTCATAACTCCATGAAATATAATATGATGTCAGAAATCAATTTTCGTGCACTGACATTTTACTGAGGATTAACGATTCCTTTAATATATTTTTTCCCTTGAATTGTCTTTTATACATGTGTTCATATGTATGTTTACTAAGGGCGACTTGTACCAAATTTTTAAACACATTTAAAATTTTATTTAAGTACAAAACTTGTTTAATTTACGCAATTTGTCTTTCACAACTAAACATGCTTTACGAAGTGTCAAAATTAAATAGCCAAAAACGGCGCGTTTAGCGCCACTAAACAAGTGGCGCTAAACGAGCTGGATCTAGTGAACTGATTGGTTATGGCTGAAAGGAAGTGGAAACGACATGGGAGACGGTCGTTCAATTTAATAAAAGAAAACAACTTACAAATACATTAACTATATTAGAAGGGGTTTAGTAAAATTAAATTTTAACGCAGTAAGTCTAGGGATTAGTTTTGTACTTTTGCAATAGGCAACCCAACCGATTGGGATATTAAGGATTCCGGTGCCTAAGATATTGAAATCGACAATCTTCTTGTTAGGACACTCTTAATATAATTTAGTATTTAAATTATATAATAATAAGGCAAACTGCCGCCGCGGTGGATAATTTATTTTGCACTATTGTTTTAGTTTTTTCGTAGAGTTTACTAATTATATTTTCTGTTAGAGTTTTTCTTGTTGGCAATGGCAAACTGTACCCAGAACACAACATATTCACGAATTTTCGAAATTCTTTACCTTCAACTATACGCAAAGGATTTGCTATCGCTATCATATCTATGCTCATCTAGCAATTCTGACCGGCGTGGGGGCAAAGGTTTCGCAACTGGGAAAAAGTGGGGATTGAACGAGAGACATCAGCAAAGGATTTCCGGGAAGTTGGGAAGCGGGAAGAGGCCTCTGAATATGAAATGTTTTCCTGGGACATTATAATTTTGATATTTTTCTCCCTTGTGTGTTCAGGACAAGACCTGTCGGTAGCGAAATGATCCCTAGAACAATGGATACAGCTATAGTACGCGTCATTTATATTTAGCGCTGGACGAGAATAGCTGCGCATCGGTAGAATCGCGCTCGTAATTGACGTATTGGTGCGAGAAAGACAAAACGACTGGGACAAGCAATCAACGCTCGCGCACCCGACGATCGCGCGCCGCGCCGTTACCTCGATTCCTTATTTTTGACTTCTGCGCAGGTTTCGTTCAGCGCCTGATGTTTCACGAATATTACAGTCAAATCCATCATGCTCCTTAGTACAACGGTAACATCTAGGCAGTGATCTGCACTGAGCTTTAACATGACTGAACCGACAGCACTTCAGGCATTGAATAGTGGGAAAATGATAGGCTTCAATACGTAAAGCTGTTTTATACAAAAATACCCGCTCCGGTAATCTTTGCCCTTGTAATGTGAGTACCACGGTGGTAGTTGGTACCCAATCTACAGAGTCACCATTTTTAATTTAGCGGTTTAGTCTACGGGCTTTTAAAAAGATACCGAAGCCAGGAGAAATTTCTACAGCATCTACAAACTCCTGCATTGATATGTCTCTAGGAACTGCTCTGAGGAGCCCCATTCTGGAAAAAATTATACGTAGGGATACTGTGAGGTTATTCTGGGCAACTATTTGATTATCACAATTTAAATAAGCGTCCTGGGCAGGTGCGAATTTTATTGATACCCGATTTCTACCTATCTTTTTAATCCCGTCGCATTTTATATTCTTAACTCCACTAATCGCTAACAATTAACCTCCTTTAATAAATAAATACGTACCGGACGCTAGGTCCGATTCTATTTTAGAGACATGTACTATGAATGGACCTTTATCTACATCCGAGTAACGAAGTTATTTTTCAGCCAACATAAGGTGTGCAAAAATTGTTTGTATTGAAGCCGACATTGGATTGTTGTCTATGTTAGTTTTTTTAAGGCTTATGAATAGATGTTTCTTCAGACACCAACTTTATTCTTAACAGTGGTATTAAAAGTATTAATTGCTGATTTGAATATATGAATATTATCTTTAATTAAAGTATATTTTTCATTTTCATCTTTCTTACAAGCCAGAATCTTAGCCAGCCAGTTCTATTTTTAGAAGCTACGCTACTCTTTTGTAATATAGAAAATTTTCTAGAGTCATGTTGCAATTATAAATTTTTTCAGCATCAGATCTCTGTTTTATGATTAAAGTACATTCTGAATCCCACCAAGGAGTAGAAAGCCTGTACTTCTTGTGGTGTTTTTGCACGTGTATTATCAATGGAGACACCGACAGAATCGGGCAGAACTACAAAAAGGAAATATATTTAAACCACCACCTGAAACACAAATATTATCCTAGTTGGAAAGAAGTAAAATATAAAAGTTATAACTTAAAGCACGTGTCACCGATACCACAAACAAGCATCGACCAAAGTTTTAATCTTTGAAACACTCTCCGACATTTTGTAATGGTAAAATTTGTCATGAATTAACATTTTACATATTTCACTTTTTTGTTCATATATGGACTCAAGTTTCGTCATTATTTCTTTAGCAGTTTCACAGTTTTCTATTATAGTGATTTGTCTACGAACATTGCCACTTTTTAACCACCCAACACTAACTGTCGCTGGTTTTGACGGATACATATCTATACCTTTTGCCTTCAGAGCACTTAACTTCAAACTTCCACTGTCTAAAGTTATTTTCATCAAATTTTTCTAAATTGATTCGTGACAAATCCATATAGTATGAGGTTAATCTCGTAGTCGTCGATATCTTGAGTGTCCTCATCACCGCTGCTCCAATCTCTGGGTTGGTCGTTATCAATATCGTCTTCTTCGCCTGTCTCTGTAATAATTAATCCATGTTAACATAATCATAAATAATCAAAATTTCCTTCATAATATTGTAATATCATATTTACATACCTAATACAGTTAAATTTAAAACATTATACATAAACAAACCATTACATAAAGTGATATTGATAATTTTGCAGGATCCAACCATTATTTTCTGATATGTATGTAGTTGGTTTTTTTAGGTCAGCATTATTCCAAATGGTACAAATATAGTTTACACTAGTTTTTTGATTCTTAACACTTTTTTTTAAATTATCAGTTCAGAAGAGTAATATTGGCTATTCAGTCCTGTGAATATTTTATGACATACGCGGTGGTGGTTATCATTTGTATATTCATTTGGCAAAGTAACGCTGTTATGTTTGAGGTTGTGTATTTTCCTCGCCTTTAAAATAGTTTGACATTCTTTTAATGTTCTTTCCGAAAACAATATTATTTTTCCATCACTTTTCTTACGGAGAAAACAAATTAATTGTCCTTCCATGATCACACTGATTTTCACTTACTTTATAAACTGAACAAAAAAATAATAAAACGCTTGCTGTACGTATGACTATTTACCATAATACACAATAAATGACAGCTGATGCGCAGTAAAACGTCGCAATGGACCTATAAGTTATGATTAATGTATATTTGAAATATAACTTATGATATACGAATTACAGTCTCGCTTCTCTCGGCCGTTACAAAGTGGCGGGCGTAAGTTGACATAACTAGTGTTGCCACCTTATTAGTGTTGCTAGAGTGAAGTGACGTTCCGTTATCGAAACGCCACACCACCCCCCTAGGGAGAAAAATAGCCCAGCTATTAAGTTATATGCATGAAAATTACAAAAGAACAAAACTTAGGCTAAGGTAATAAGGCAACATACAACAAATAAGCTAATATAACAAGAACCTTAAAACTATGACAATATATCTGCAAATTAAACAAGTCACAAGTCAAGGACGTCCTTAAATCTAACTTTTCTGCCCGACCGCGTCGTGTAAGGTTTCGGCGCGATTGGGTCAGCAGGTGCTGGGCTTACAGGTGCAGGAACTGGTGTGGAACGCGGAACCGATGTTTTCGAGGAG